>JBBBDQ010000385.1:2347500-2567500 GCA_037127315.1 Ascarosepion bandense | reverse complement strand
TCACAACCTGATTGAACACTCTGGAAGAATAGTAGACTTTGAAAAAACAGTAGCTACTCTAGCATCTACGCATCGTTCACTCAGTAATGAATTAGAGCACTCTTAATTACTGGCGTATGCTTACATGGTATATCACACGCTAAAAGTTTGTCCCCTTCTACTTCTTACAAGTAGAATTGCCGACTAATGTCAGTTTGGTCGGGTTTCAACCCTGGCTAAAAGCAATGGGATGTCTAACCGTACAGATGAGGAGTGATACAGCGAAACATGTCTGTCTGCGTATGACTATATATAAATATATATACAAATGAGTAAGAACGAAGAAAATAATTGCAATGTTCAAAACATTAATTTAAATCAGTCGTCAATATTAAAATAGAAGAATAAATATTTATTATTAATTATTACGTTAAAACATGTACAAACTACTATAAAATTGTACACTTTGTTTCGACATTGAAAAAACAATGTTCCATCAGATAGTTAAAAATGATGATATATTACCGTCATTGATAAATACCTGATGAGACATTGTTCTTTATATGTCGAAACAAAATGTACAATTTAGTAGTAGTTTGTAGTTTTCACATATTTCAAACGTAATAATAATAATAATAATAATAGTATATATATATGTGTGTGTGTGTGTGTGTGTGTGTGTGTGTGTGTGTGTGTGTGTGTGTGTGTGCATAAATGAATAGCGTGTGAGAAAAAAGTCCTCGTTATTTCATATCATTGGCATATAAATAAGGAGTTAAAACACCCTCAAATACCTTATAAACCAAACAAGGAGCGGCCTGAGTCTGCCAAATCCTATAGACGTCGGCGAATCAACAAATCAGGATATATTTATAATTATAGCGATATCATAGTTACCATGATAGTTTCGACGGTGTATTGAGTTCAATCCTCATCGAATGTTCCATACTTCCGGCTTTGTGTCACATCTAGTCTACGCTTAATAATTCATTGCTTCTTCGACGTGGTGTAAAGAGAAATATCTAGTATCTTGCTAGAACAACGAATGAATTCGATAATCACCAGCTCGTACTACATTTAAGCTACGCTTAGTAAATTACTAAATTTATATTTATATGATAAAAATACTTTGTGAATCTTAGCTTATAGAATCTGTTCTGTAGTTCAGCTTATAACAATTTTTATTATAAATAATTGCAATAATTTATTCGGTAGTGTGAAATTTTCCGTCCATTGCTGCAATATCTAGTCTGGTGCTTCTGCTATATATTCAGAGATCCTTGAGAGAATCCAAAGAAGAATCTGCGATGTCATTGGGACTGACGTGACATCTCGGTTTCAGTCACTTTCCCACCGCCGTAAATTAACTTCGCTGTGGCTTTTCTATAAATACTTTCATTGCTATTGCTCTAATGATATAAAACCTAAACTCTATGAATTTAAGTTTTCTGCTAGATTTTCAAGAAGGTCTCATCATTTTGAAATGGATAGATCAAACCGTAAGTTCTATGTTAACAGTTACTTCTCTCGCACTTATCACTTGTGGAAATTCCTTCTGGTTTCTTGCTTTCCAGTCAAGTTTGATCTTCAAAGTTTTATATCCAATGTCAATCGTTATCTTCTGTCTTCATAATTTCTGTGCTTTAATTATTGTTTCTATTTTATGATGTTTTTCTTTTTCTTATATTCTTTCACACTTAGTAACCCCCGCGTCTTAGTGACGTTGTTCCCTTGCTTAGTGTGAAATGATTCAAAAGAAACAAAGTCGGAGTTCATCATATTGTAAACAATTATATATAATGGTATAGTAATTATTATTCCCTATTTTTCTTAAATATGCTAAGTATAAATGTGATCGGGTTTTGTAAGGATAATGTACATACAAAAGAGAAGGAATATAGAACTATTGAATGATGGAAACATAAAAAAGAAGTCTTTGAAAAATAATAATAATAATAATAATAACCATGATAAAAATTATCCTGATAATGGCTAAAAGTATAGCTGAAAGCGCTTGTATAAATTCAACATTCGAACAATTTTTATATAATGTATCTACTGAGAAGAAAAAAATATATAAAATCACATGAAAATTATATAAAAACTTAACCACAGCAGTTCGTCTGTCACTTTTAACGAAATTTGCATAAAAGAGGGATTTCTGCCTGAACACACAATTTATATATATATATATATATATATATATATATATATATATATCCAAATGGATGTTAAAAGCTTCGCAGTCTGATTAAGAAATATTTTTACTCTTCAACAAGATTTGATAGTTTGTTTACCCATATTTTGGAACTGTCTCAGCTTAAATTAATATTCAAACTCTTCCTTGTACATAAAAATATAGATTTATTAAATATGCATTTACATACCTATACATAAATGCATGTACGGCGTAGCGCGCATGTGCGTTGTGGTGCAGTGGATATCGACTCGGAACAACAAATCGGGGAGACGAATTCGATTTCAAGTTACATTCCTTGTACTCACTTACACCCAAATGCCTTTGGGAAAGGCATTAATCCATCTCTTTTACTTATGGGTTGAATAATAGGTCGGATTAGGTTCTATAGCCTTGCCTGGCAACCAGTCTACCGCAGAAAGCAATGACAACCTACTGCGGGATAACCTTCTGCCCAGTCAATCATGTCTCTTTCTACAGAATTAATGGATTTGTTTTTAATCCGATATTATTATTAATTTAAACGTTATTATAGTCTGACACTTCTTATTTGAAATAGATGCTTCATTTTTAATTATTAAACAGTGTTGATCGTTTCATTTTTTAGTTTAACGGCATATCGACTACTTATGGGCCATCTCGAAATTATAATTAATACGTACCCTATATCGACACAGTGAATAATAAAATATATTAAACAGTGTTATGTCGATCGATCTGAGCATTCGTAAATCTTAGTAAAGAAAAAGTGTCAACCGGCATGAATCGAAACTGATTGAGCACTCTGGAAAAATAGTAGACTTTGATAAACAGTAGCCACTCTGGCGTGTACGCATCGCTCATTCAATGAAACGAATTAGAGCGCTCTAGCTATTGGGCGCGTATAATGATATGCGCTAAAAAGTCTGCCTACTTCCACCGAACGGCCATAGTCCAGGGGTAGAGTCGCCGACTGACGCCATTTCGGTCGGGTTTCAATCCTGGGTAAAAAAGCAAACGGAGTCTAACCGTACTGATGAGCTGTGATACGGCGAAACAGATCTGTCTGCGGATGACTATATATATATATATATATATATATATATATATATATATATATATATATATATATATATATATACAGAGAGAGAAAGATAGAGATAAAGATCGTATACTACAGAGCGAGCCATAACCTATATTTTGCATTATAGAGAGAGCCATTTTTATATACACTATTAAAGTAGTAATAATAATATTAGTATAGTAATAAAATAATATAACAATATAAATGTACTAATAAATGTAATAATAGTGATATTAGTATAGTAATAAAATAATATTAGAATAAGTACAATATGACAATATAAACATCTAATAACAGTAACAATGTTATTAGTATTATAGTAATAATATGAGTATAATATAACAAAGGAAATCTAAGCTTATTTATAAATGGAACTTTGTCTCCCTCTGTGTGTGGGTGTGTCCGTTACCTATAGTTCCGAAACGGCTGAACCGATTTTCTTGAAAATTTACACAGTTGTACTATAAGCGTCTGCGAGTGTTCTTAGCTAGATTTTGTGTCGAGGTACCCCCGATAAATATCAAAAATCGATAATCGAAAAAATCGGGTGATAGAAGGAGTGGTCCGATTTTAATTAAATTTCATACACTCATAGACAAAGGCATAAGAAAACGATATTCAGAAGTTTCAAGGTTGCAGTTCTTACAATAGTGCAGAAAATCGATAATATATATATATATATAAAGGCAAGATGTTTGTGTGTGTGTCTATTTATCTGCCTGTATGTCTGTATTTTTTTTCAACCCTTTTATTTTAGTTTTCGCTTCGGGTTTGGCTTTAAGTAGGTATACTTGTAGTTCTTAGTCTCAGCCACGATACCATTTACTCAGAGGACTTATTTAGCCTTTAAAATTCAGTTTACGGCGAAAAAAGCTTATTTGATATCGATACCAGGAAACCAAAATTTGACTTACATCCATTCATTTTTTCTTTCAGTCTACGGTTTCACTTTAACTGGAAACAACTATTGCTGTTTAGTCTTTCGTGCCAACGTCCAAAGAGTCTGAGCTCCAGGACCATGGATTAGTTTTAAAGCTTTCATTACACCCGAGCAACGCCGGGCTATACTGCTAGTATAGTAATAATAGTAAGGATAATAGTAATATTATTATAGTAATAATATATTATTATTAAAAGTATCATATCAATAGAAATTTAGTAACAATAGTAATAATATTATCAATATTAGTATAGTAATAAGATAATATATTTATACGTATTATATAACAACAAAAATATAGTAACAATAGTAATAATATAATAGTATAATTATAATATGAAAACAAAAATATAGTAATAATAGTAAAGATATATATTGGATATATCTAAGGCGTTCGTCAGAGTTTGGCATGCTGGCCTTCTATGTAAACTGCGGAGCTATGGTATAACTGGACATTTGTTTGAACTAATCCAGTCATTCCTCTCTAACCGCACAATGAAGGTGGTATTAAACGGACATGCCTCCCAGAACTACCATACAAACGCAGGTGTCCCCCAAGGCTCCATCTTAAGTCCTACACTCTTCCTGATAGACATTAATGATCTCCTTGATTCCATAAGAGCCCAAATAGGTTTGTACGCCGATGACACCACAGTTTACTCTCGCCTCCTTCAAAAATCTGGTGTAGGCGTCAAAGCTAACCTCGCAGCCGAGATTGAAAAAGACCTTCAATCCACATTGGACCGGGGTAAGAAATGGCTAGTAAATTTTAATGCTTCTAAAACGAAGCTACTCTCAATTAACCATCATCGACAATCTCGCCTACCTCCCATTAGCATGGACCAGGCTTGCCTCCCAGAGAGTAAAACACTACGTCTCCTTGGTTTCACACTTTCAGCGGACCTCAAATGGAATGACTATATCGAATCCATTGCTAAATCCGCTGCTATGAAAGTCGGTTCTCTGTGTAGGGCCCGGAAGTTTTCTAAATCTATCCTGCACATATATAAATCTACCATCCGCCCGTGCATTGAATACTGCTGCCATATCTGGTCGGGTGCCCCTGCTATTCTCCTTGGGCTTCTCGATAAGGTTCAGAGGAGGGTATGTAATGTGATAGATACCGACTTGGCAGACCGCCTGCAGTCTCTCTCCCACCGGCGCGACGTGGCTTCCCTGTGTCTCTTCTATAAATATTTTCACGGCTTCTGCTCCGATGAACTTAGATCACTGGTGCCCCCTAAATACGAATTTGAACGAGATACTAGATTAGCAACTAGATCCCACAGTTTTACAGTGAAACCGATAAAATGCAACCGTAACTTCTACTCCAACAGTTTCTTTCCTCGCACTTCCCGACTGTGGAATTCTCTTCCACACGATTGCTTCCCCGACGGATACAATCTCCAGGAGTTTAAATGTAAGGTCAATAAACACCTCCTAACACACTAACCTGCTCCCATTCTATCAAACACTCTTCCCATCTGCCCAACCCTCGTCCTCGCTATCCTTACTCATCTGTCACCTTCCTCCTGACATTCCCTATATCTAACCACTCCTTCTCTTTACCTTCCCCTATGTAGCCCCATGCGCAATAGTGGCAGTGGAATGCTTTGCTTGGGGTGAGATGATTAAAAAAAAATATTACTAATATTAGAAATAGCAATAATATAATACTATATGCTTAATGTTATAATACTAATATAGTAATAATAGCAATAAAAATAATACAACACTTACAAAAGAGCACGAAAAGGAAAAGAAAGCAAAGATAGTCTTTATGTACAACAATATTTCGACAGTATCTCTGTCTTGTTCAAGTTGTGTTAAAGAATTGCATAAAAATATAGGAATATTTTTAGAAAATTACAAAAATTTCCATCTTTGTACAAATCTCACATATCATGAGAGAACGATTGTAGTGGTAATCAACGCGTAAAAATGAACAAGACACTTGGCAGCGTGAATGGCATGGAACAGAAACATGAGTAACACGATGGGGATCGTGCTCATCTTGAAGCTTTCTGTGAGCTGATGTTAGCGAAGTGGCGTTTATATATATATATATATATATATATATATATATATATATATATATATATATATATATATTTACTTAGAGAAATCAGCGACTCAAAGAGAGCCTACTATAGATCCCATAATAAGAAGAAAAGTGAGTGTTCAATGCCCCAAAATAAGTCAGAACATATGTATTTAAAAAAAATATGTGTATATTAATTATTCAATTATTTAGTTTTTAGTCATAATTAAATAAGACCAGTACACTGTTCTATTAAAAAGTGTTCAATACAATTATATTGTAGAACTTTTGAATAAAAAATCGAAAAGTAAAAACCTGGGTTGCGTAATAACTCTTTTACAAATGAAACATAGTATTCAACGTATTCAATAGAAACACAATCAAGCTAAGATATAGTTGTATTAGTAATTTAGATAGTTTCATAAAACAAACAAAATGCCAGAAATTTAGATAGCATTGTACAAAACAAGATCATTAATAAAGAATGCAACTGCAGGGACAAAAAAAAATGTCCACTTTAAGTATTTTGCAATACAAAGAAGTCATTTATAAGGCAAAAATACATGACTTAAATGGCCAAAATAAAATATATTTTGGAATCAACCAAAGACAACTTTAAAAGCAGGTGGTTCAATCACAAGTCTACATTCAAAATAGAAAACTTAAAAAACTGTAGAAAATTGGCTAGCCATGTGTGGAAATTGAAATCAAAATATGGAAAAGATCCAGGCATAATGTAGAGTATAGTAAAAAGCCAAGCCTTACAACGGTGGCAAAATATGTAGACTGTGCCATGAAGAAAAGTTAGAGATTATGCTATTTCCAAACAAAAATAAAATATTGAATGAAAGAACAGAAATTTTGACTAAGTGCAACCATACTAAAAAATACCTGATGAAAACTTTATAATTTCTTGTAATTTTAAAAATTGCGCGTTCAAAACTTCCCTGCCACGTGAACGTTAAAAAAAAAAAAACACCGTTACGTGAGCGTTCTTAAAAAAACAAAAAAAAAAACGGTAAACGCTAAAATCAGTTATTGAAAATCACCTGAAGACACCACTCATGGTAGAAACGGAGGTCGCGTAATAACTCGTTTACAAATGGAAAATATTAAAAAGTTTTACAATATAATTGTATTGAACACTTTTAAATACAAATGTGCACTGGGCTATATATATATCAGCGTGGTGTAATGGTTAGTAACCTTGTTTGCTAGAATCTGTGAGTAGTGAGTTCGATCCTCACTAGGTGCCCCATACTTTTGGCCTTGTGCCACATCAGCTCTTTATATAGCCTAATTAGCATCCTGTCTTTTATCTACAGACCCCTTTAAGAAAAAATCACTTCAAATAAAATGGCATATTTGGCTATATTCAGGATCCTTTGCTCTTGCCATATCCTCCACAATCTTCAAAGATGACATGTAAAAGCACCAGTTTATTGGGACATGTTAAAATAGCTAACCCAGCTCAACTCTGTAAACTTATTTTCCTATTTAGCATAGATCTGACTTTTAATTCGTTAATTGAGACATAGCTACTCTCTCCCATTATTGCCTTCTTTCAAGCCCGCTTTTCACCGGCAGCAAACCTTTGTTTTTTCTTCTCTTCGCTCCAACCCTTGGTGTAAATCGTTCCAACAGTATGAGCGATCATTATAGACATTTGCCTATATCACGGTGTCCATGTCCATCGCCCTCATGTCCTTTTTGCAAATATCCTTCGAAAGAAGATAAAATCTTCCTCATGCCGTCTTGCCGGTGAGACCTTCGGAATCCTCCCATACAGCATACGATGTACCCGTCCATACCTATAAAGCCGATGCTGTTGGAAAATAATACATAGGCTGAATAACTGGGCACGGCAATGGATACCCAGTCGGACCAGAATACGCCTCAGACAGTGAACATGAAAGCTGCTGAGACGTTTCTCCTGTCTATGGAGTTGAGGATCCAAGTCTCGCTGCCGTAGAACAACACGTTAACGATGCATAACCTCTAGACTGCTATGTTGGTGCTCGTAAGCTTTCTGTTGATCCAGACTCACGAGTTCAGAATGACAATATATATATATATATATATATATATATATATATAAACTTTGAAAAAAAAACAGTAGCTACTCTAGCATTATGCATCGTTTATTCAGTAATGAATTAGAATACTCTCAGCTACTTGCGTGTGTGTACATGGCATATCACACGCTAAAAGTGACGTTCTTCTACCGAGCGTCCATAGCTCAGAGATAGAATCGCCGACTGATATCAATTCGGTCGGGTTTCAATCCTGGGTAAAAGCAATCGGATGTCTAACCGTATTGCTGAGCTGTGATACAGCGAAACAGATCTGTCGGCGGATGACTATATATGAATGAATGACATGATATGAAACAAGGATATATATTTCTATGAAGAGACAGTATTGAGCATATTTTAAGACAAAATGGAAAAAGTTTTCTTGTGATGTGACGTGTTTCATCCATTAGAATTTCATTAGTCTGATTTTGTTGACGTTGTTATGACTACACATGCGCATACACGACAGATGCTATTGGCTTCAACATTTCGAAATAATTTTTTCCATGTCGACTGTAAGATATGAAAAAACGATATATATTTTTATATATCAAGAGATATTATTGAATATATTTTAAGACAAAACGTTTATATATACGGATTTATAAGCTTTAGGAGTTTGTTCCTCACACCAAAACAAGGATAAAAGTTCATATAAACATATATCCACAAATGATTTGTTCCTGAGTTATTAATTTTAAAGAATGTTTACGGTAGATGACGCTGTTTTCATATGGACTACGTTACATTTGTCATTTGTGTACATTTATGGCTACTCTCTGCTCGATGTTTATTGCGTGAAGTAGTGAATCAACTGAGAAGTGTTCCGTTTAACAATGGCAAGACATTCAAATTTGGTAAAAAGATTTTTGGATTGTGTTGCGGCCTGTTAGGGCCAAGAAGAAAGGCACGAATAAAGAAGATAAATTGAATCGGTGTATCGGAATAACAGAACATATATACAAAATAAGAGTGTTATTAATCAGCAGATAGAAGTGTCCGTCCGAACTGTCAAGTTACACTGCGTCTCGAATGCCTCTTCTAAGAAGTCTAGCAGGTTAGTATTTCTGAAGGAAGAAGAGTTCATTCCAATGTAGATAGGGCACCATAACAGATTGTATCTTGCATCATACATTTAAGAGTGTCCACCGCTAACATTATATTTGATGACACAAAACGAAGGATATGCGAACATATATTTTTATGGACATTTGTTCATTTTTGGTGTGACAAACCCTCTGCCAAATTTCATAACACACACACACACACACACACAGATATATATATATGTGTATATATATATATATATATATATATATAGAGAGAGAGAGAGAGAGAGAGAGAGAAAGCGAGAGAGTATAAGAAAGTGAAAGAACCCACTGTTCAAGCATTTATTTTTATAAAGAGTGCTCAACTATATTTATTTTAACATAAGACCAGTATTCTTTCTGAATTTTTTGTGTAGTGATATAATGCTTTTATAAACCATTGTAGTAACAAAATTACAATATATACATTAAAAATAGAAAGGAGTTCCTCAAACGAGGTAAATTGGTATAGAAGGAAAAAGTGCGAGAACCCGTGAACGTCCTGTTTAAAGTGTAGGTTTATTGTTGTCATTATCATTAATATTACTTGATTTTGTATGATATATTAAGTGTCCATAATGGTATTAGTGTCAATACACGTGTTTTGAATCTAAAGTTAATTCTCTTCGGGCGAATAAACTCCTGAAGTTTGTTTTTCTGATGGCCAAAATATCGTGTATATATAGATAAGTGGTAAACAGGCCAGAAATTTCATATGAGTGCGTGTTTGTTGTCTTTTATTTTTACACTCGTATCTTAAAACTCTTCCGTTTTGGAAATTAGTCACCTTTTGTTGGCCAAAAACTTTTTACACTGACTTGCGAAATTTGGTTTCGTCTTTATACTTCAAAATTGTTTTCAACGATTTTGATTCAGTTTTACTCTACGAGTCATCTAGTTCTTTTTGTTGTTTTTGGAATACTATTTTTTGCAATGTTACGCAATTTTTTTTTTTTTTTTTTTTAGCGCGTTTGAATTTAGTGTGTCTGTGTGTGTCTTAGGTTTTTTATGTTGTTTTGTTGAGGGAAGACTTGTATTTTTTTTATAGATATTTCTTCCTGCATCATGAGTGTGTCATAATCAGTATTTTGTTGGATAGGCGTTACTCTGAATTTACCTCCACGACAGTCGTGTAAATTACTGACTAGTTTAATGTTACTTCTGTGTAGGGATATTCTTATATTCAGGCCTTGTATCGCTTCCACATATATTTTTGCGCATTTATCGCATTTTAGGGCATAGATTACGTTTTTAGAGTTGCAGCTCAGATTTGATTTTACTTCGAAAGTAGATGTGTTTTCGAACTTGAAGTGGTCTCCTATTATTATGTTGCATACCCCACATATTTCCTTTTTTTTTTTTTGCTTTTTTTTTTTTTTTTTTTGCATTTTGTGAACTCCTGTGTTGCATGTTGCTTGAATTTTGATGAGGTTAGCATGATTATTAGGATCGTATGATTATTTCGGTAAACTGAATTCGCTTCATCGGCTTGCTTAAAGTACTCCCTATTCGATGTGTTACCATCTAAAATTACACGCTCGTAGTTCTGGGAACGCTGTCTATATATATATATATATATATATATATAGTTAAATTGTAATGATTATATCAGTCAGTTAAGTGCCATGCGTAAAACACGCTTAGGCAATCATGTCTCGAAAGAGACATGACTGACTGGGCAGAAGGTTTTCTCGCAGTAGTTTGCCATCATTTTCTGCGGTAGACTGGTTGCCAGCCAAGGCTATAGAACCCAGTCTGTTCTGTTATTTAACCCATAACATGAGGGAAGTGACGAATTAATACATTTCCCAGGGGTACTAGCGCGTAAGTGAATGCAATGAATTCATATTTAATTAAATTGCTCAATTGGTGCCAAAATCGGTGATGTTGTTTAATAGCTTACAGGTGGAAAGCCATTTTTAGGCAAACAGTTTTTTTGTCATAAAGTGCTCCATACCAAGATAGAGAAACAGCGTTAATAGAATTAATGTGAAAAAGTTTGTCACTTAGATGAGCAGTGTTAATTTAGTTATACTGATTTCGAAGTTTCTTCAGGCTGTTGTGGTAATGTATTTGCTATTCAGACTCATTTCTTTCTGCTTCTGTTCCGAAATGTTTTCACATTTATGAAATCTATATATAATATTAGTCCCATATATATATTCTAAACATATACTGTTAATTTACGGATAATTTTTTATTAAGTTGGCTCTAAGCTTTCGGCTCACATGAGCCATCTTCAGAGAGGTTATAAGGACTGTAACACAAAAACAACCAAATAGTGGAGAATTTTTGTCTTTATTTTCAACTGAAATTAAAGCCAAAATACGATGTTGAGAACGGCTCATGATTAAACATAATAAACATTCATTGTCTTTAATATTTAACAGTATATATATATATATATATATATACATATATATATATTTAACAGTATATATATATATATATATATATATATATTAGGACCGTGAATAAGTTATCATTTTTCCAACAATAGGCGTTCCCAGAACTGCGTGCGTGTAGTTTCAGATGGTAACGCATCGATAAGAAAGTGCTATAAGCAAGCTTGACATTCAGTGTATGGCATTTCGCAGAAGAGCAAACAATTTTGTTTTTAATAGCGTCAAAGATATCAGATTCCGTGCAAAAAAGTGTATTTGCGGGGAATTTTACTGCATTAGTTTATTCAAAAGAAATCTACAGGTGAAGCCCACAGAATTCTTGTTGACAATTACGGCGACCATACTCTGTCAGAAATAATATGCAGAGATTGGTTTAGACGCTTCAAAAATAATGATTTTGATGTTGAAGATAAAGAACGCTCTGGCGCACCGAAAAAGTTGAAAGACAAATAATTGGAGGGATTACTTCATGAATATTCATGTCATGCGCAAGATGAACTCGCCGAATCATTAGGAGTTAATCACATAGCAGTTTGGAAAGGTTTGAAAGCATTAGGTATGATTCAAAAGCAAAGACACTGGCTGTCGTACGAGTTGAAGCCGGCGCTTTGTTATGTGTGAACAGCTGTTTCAACGGCAAAAAAGGAAAGGTTTTCGCATCGTATCGTGACCGACGAGGAAAATTGGATACACTACGATAACCCTAAGCGTAGAAGATCGTGGTATAAGTCCGGCGATGCATGAACATCGGTAGTTTGACGCTTCTATTCTGCATTTTTTGGATCAGCTGTGTGTAATTTATTATGAGCTGCTCAAAGCGGCCAAAACCATCACGGAATATCGCTATCGACTACAAGTGTTGCGTTTGAGCAGAGCATTGAAGAAAAAATGGCTGCTATACTAGCACAGACACGACACGACATGGCAACGCTTGGCCACATGTTGCAAAACGAGTGAAAACCTACTTGGAAACACTTAAATGGAAAGTCCTATCCCACCCGCCGTATTCGCCGAACATTGCTCCGTCCGATTATCACTTGTTCTGATCGATAATACATGGCCTGGCTGAGCAGCACTTTCATTTTATGAATATGCTCAAAAATGGGTAGACTCGTGGTTAGCCACAAAAAACGTCACATTTTTCTGACGTGGAATTCAAATGCTATGAGAAAGAATGGAAAAAGTAGTGGCTAGCAATAGACAATGCTTTCAGTAACATGTTTCGTACTAATTTTTGTAAATAAAACATTGCTTTTTATAAAAAAAATCATATATATATATATATATATATATTTGTGTATTTTAGGTGGTAAATTTTCTTCTAAACATGTCAAATTAAATATTTTTAATAAAATCCGTTCATACTCACGGATAATATTTCACGTATTACTATTGAAAGATGTCAGAAATGATCTGTAACGTTGACGGATGTTAACATGATTCATTTCTCAAGGTACCCAAGTACTTTCAACCTCTTTCATTTTCAGGGGTATGAGTTATGGAAACAAAATTTTGTTAAAAATATTTATTAAATTTATTAAAATTTTATTAAAAATAAGCTGACATAATATTTGCAATTTATTTAATCTGACATGATATATATATATATATATATATAGATATATATATATATATGGCATATACGCATCGCTCATTCAATGATGAATTAGAGCACTCTGGCTATTGGGCGTGTATAATGATAATATACGCGCTAAAAAGTCTGCCTTCTTCTACCGAGCGCCCATAGCCCAGATGTAGAATCGCCGACTGACGCCAATTCGGTCGGGTTTCAATCTTGGGTTAAAAGTAATCGGAGTCTAACCGTACTGATGAGCTGTGATACAGCGAAACAGATCTGTCTGCGGATACTGATGTAACTATATGTTTGTAACTACGTGCGGAATATATATATATATAATATATATATTCCGCACGTAGTTATAAACATATAGATGAAGCTTTTCTTTTGTTAGAAGTGCGTAAGATATTTCTATTAAGTTCGAAGATAATTACCGTAATAATTTCGATCCTCAATGGTTATCATTGGCCTTCTAACGTTAGTCAGTCAGTTAAGTGCCATACGTGATACACGCTTTACCGCTGTAAACTGCCATTTCTTTCTGCAGTAAGCTGGTTGCCAACCAAGGTTACAGAACTCAGTATGTCCTGCTTTTTAACCCATAGCTGGAGAGAGAAAAGATGGATTGACACCGTTTGTAAGAGATGGATTAATACTTTGCGCTTAAGTGAATGCAACGAATTCAACTGGAATTTAATCTTGACTGTCCGATTTCTCATTACTGCAGCACCGAGTAATCTTCGTAAATACAAAAGCACTTCGTTGTAGATTACAGATTAAAAATCTTGTCCCATGAATAATATTTTGAAATAAATTTTAATAATGGCTGGTACGTCTTTCTTTTTTTTTTTTTATCATATCACCCCAAGCAAGGCGATAACGCCACTGATGCGCAGGGGGCTACCTAAGGGTAAAAAGAATGGAAAAGAGAAAGCCGGAAACCATATCCTAAACAGGGAACAAGAGATGAGCCTCTTCACCTGTTCAATAGACGTGGGTGGAGTGTGAACCGGGCGATAGTTTAGTCTATTTACTTCAGTTGAAAAAAAAAAAAAAGAGTGAAAAGATTGGAAAAGAGAAAACCGGAAACCGCATCCTAAACAGGAAACAATGGATGAACCCCTTCACCTGTTCAAAAGATGTGGGTGGAGTGTGAACCGGGCGATAGCTTAGTCTATCTACTCCAATTGAAAAAAAAAAAAGAGTGAAAAGATTGGAAAAGAGAAAACCGGAAACCGCATCCTAAACAGGAAACAAGTGATGAGCCTCTTCACCTGTTCAAAAGATGTGGGTGGAGTGTGAACCGGGCGAAAGTTTAGTCTATGGTCTGCGGCGCTAATAGTGAAATGGGCATGCCGAATTCAATCTGTGCTCGGTTCTGTTTCGGTCAATTGAAAAAATGCATGAATCATTCCTCTCTGTTTCGTTCCATCAAAACAAGCATGAATCCCTCGTCTCAGTTTCGTTCAATTAAAAGATGCATGAATCTCTCCTCTCTGTTTGGTTTCATTAAAAAATGCATGAATTTCTCCTCTCCGTTTCGTTCAATTAAAAGAAAATGCATGAATCTCTTCTCTCTGTTTCGTTCAATTAAAAAATGCATGAAACTCTCCTGTCTGTTTTATTCAATTAAAAAATGCATGAATCTCTCCTCTCTGTTTCGTTCAATTAAAAAAATGCATGCATCTCTCCTCTCTGTTTCGTTCAATTAAAAGAAAATGCATAAATCTCACCTCTCATCCAACTATAAATAAAATAGCAGAGCAGTCTGAGCTCTCTTGCCTTGAGGTGACAACAGTCTAGGGGTAGGACAACTTTGGATTAAAAACCAACCTGAAGGGAGACTGACTCCGTCGGTGTATCCTCTCGCAGACACATCGCTGCTATTATAGCTGGGTCGCATGTGTCGGTCAAACCACCCTAATTGTTTACTCATGATGTGACTGGCCGTCTCTCCGTGGATTAGATGAAAACAATGATTGCAGTGAAACTGATTTTGTATGAGAGCTGCACACTTGCAGCCTTGTTGCTGATGGTAAATTTAATAAATTATATGTCTAATTATGGAGGCGAGATGAAAAGGTTCTTATTGCGTGCAGTGCGTTCACCCCTTACTGATCTTGTGTCAGATTTTTACGAGATCTGAATATACGTTTTGATTTTACTTATTTGTTTTGATCGTTAAAACCATTTAATATTTTAACTTAGATTCTAAAGGAAAGACAACACTTAATTTTTATTGTCCACTAATTTTGAACTGAAATTTCATACGCTGCCCACAATTTAACCTGTTTAGAAATATCCAGGTCGAAAACAGAAAAGTTCTATACAAATCGCATTACCGGAAAAGTTTTGCTATAAGAGTGACCCTGTATATTAGACATCTCTCTCCAACTATCAGCCTCAATTTATTTAACAGTGAGAAAGGTGTGTGAAATATTTTTAAAAAAATAAAAGGAAACTGCCCACTCGAATTCCAGCCGGTCTATACACGCGAAGTTCGGAATAAACAGTCCTACAATTATTCTAAATAGCACACACACAAAAATATATCTTAAATAGTCAATTATAAAGAGAAATTAACAACACCTAAAATACCCCCCCACACACACACACACTGAAAATAGCTAAAAATGACTGAAAACGTTTGAGATAATGGACAATATGGGCAATTTTCATTTTCTTACTCCAACTAAACGGTAAAAAAAATGTAAGAAAGCTGCAAAAACTAAATGAAAATTAATAAAATTTTCCTTGTTCGTCATATTTAACGGTGATAGTTAAATAAAGGTTGGTGTTTGAATATACATGAATGTATACATACGAGTGTGCCCATGCTGGCAAAAATGACGGCGAAATATTTCTATCGATATGCCGTCGAAAATTATGATAACATATATAGTATTATTGTATCTAATATTATATTCAGGAAAATATATTTCTATATATATATTTCATTACTCGACGACATAATCATTGCAAAAAATAAAAAGACACTGTTAAAGAGTAAGCACGCGAAAAGAGCTTTCATAACTGGTGGTAAAATTTAATAACTGGTAGTAAAGAAAATAAACTGAGCCGACGCTGCCTCGCTATTTTATCTCCAATGAACTAAGCCGACGCTATATATATATATAATTTGGAAACGAGTTATTTCGCGACCTCGGCTACTATCTTTCGTTGTCTTCAGGCGACTTACAATAACTAATTTTACCGAGGTCGTGAAATAAATAGTTTTCATATTAAAACTATTCTAAAGTTCCACAGTATAATAGTACTGAACACTTTTTAATAAAACTGCGTACTGAGCTAATTTAATTATGACCAAAAATTAACTAATTAAGTAATTATATATATATATATATATATATATATATATATTAATCATATCACCTCGAGCAAGGCGGTAACGCCACTGATGTGCAGGGGACTACATAGGAGTGAGAAGATTGGAAAAGAGAAAACCGGAAACCGCATCCTAAACAGGAAACAAGGGATGAGCCTCTTTACCTGTTCAATAGACGTGGGTGGAGTGTGAACCGGGCGATAGTTTAGTTTATCTACTCCAATTGGAAAAAAAACAAACTGAGAAAATTGGAAAAGAGAAAACCGAAAACCGCATCCTAAACTGGAAACAAGGGATGAGCCTCTTCACCTGTTCAATAGACGTGGGTGGAGTGTGAACAGGGCGATAGTTTAGTCTATCTACTCCAATTGAAAAAAAAAAGTGAGAAGATTGCAAAAGAGAAAACCGGAAACCGCATACTAAACAGGAAACAAGTGATGAGCCTCTTCACCTGTTCAATAGACGTGGGTGGAGTGTGAACCGGGCGATATATATATATATATTATATTAATTTATATATTTATATATTTAAATTAATTTATATTTGCTCTGTAATATTTTATTACATGGAGCTCTCTTCCTGTATCATTTTTTAATATTAAAAGAAAATTTTGAATATTAATTAGGATCGGTTTTTTTTAATTTACCCTCCTGCTTTTTCCGCTTGGATTAAAGTATCTGAATATATATATATATATATATATATATATATATATATATATATATATATAAACAGAAGTATGAAGTATTCATCAAAACAAATTTGATTAAAAAGTACAGACAAGGTTGGTGTGTTTAATATTTTATTGTGTTTTTCAATAAATCTTAACAAAGTCCTGAGTATTGTACGCGAGGTTGTGGATAAACACCTTATTCGGAAATTGGAAAAACATAATAAAAAAAAGTTAAACAGAGAGATTTTGGCGATTTTTTTTTAATCACACTTGCTTGGCTAAATACTTGTTGCCGAAACATGGATTATTTAAATCGACCAAACAATAGTACAATACACCCTTGTGCAAATGAACTGAAACAAAATGAATGTCTTTTCCGAACGCATTTCCCTTTGTGTTTTGGATCCACTTTGTTTTTTTTTTGTTTTTTTTTCCTTGATGGCACGACTGACAGTTGAAAGGCTGACACCAACAATATCCACGATCTCTCTGTAAGGCTTGTCAGTGTGTTCGTGCAGCCTTGCAAATTTCGTACGCTTCCTTGGAGTAACGTCCGTTGCAGACAATGCCCGTGGGACAACTAATCGACAGACGAGACAATAGTATCTGGGCGTGATAAAAATCTGATGTCATTACGGATGACTGAATATTTTTAAAGCCAAACAAATGTCTTTATACACCCCGAAAATAGATTCATATTACTGCAGACCACTGCAAATGAACTAATCTGAGGGAAAAAATAGAAATCGTTTACACCCTGTCACTCCAGTAGGTCTAAAACTAACCGTATGATGAAAGAAAGGAAACTAAAACAGTTGTTTTAGTTAATTTGCACAAGGGCGTATGAACTTCAGGCAGTTTATCTGCAACTTAGAGAACACGATTCAACACTTTAGTCCAAAAATCGCAAAATATAATCAGAGATTAAACAGGCAGACTTTGTTGGTTCTTTTTAATCAAACTTGTTTTGAATTTGATATCTGGTATGAACGTCTGAAAAAGACGAGTTTTTCTGTGTATAAAATCTTCATTGTTTTTATTGATTTTCTAGAAACGTTTTTATGATTATAAGAAGGAGGATTTTTAGTTTTTTCTTTATTATAACAGCACCCAGTTGCATATTGATATATCTGCGTAATTATCTAAATTTCCTAAGCTTAGTACAAGACTACAAACATGGACCATAAGTATAAAACACCTAGAGAATTGCACTTCCAACTGAAGTAGTAGTCAGCGAAAGTAGCTGGCTCACACAGCGCATAATAGCTATTTACGAAGGCAGTTCCGATGGTTAAGGACCCATGATTCTGAAATACTCAATGCGGATCAAACTCACGAACAGTGAATCTAACCTTCTATCTGTCTACAGCAAGCGCCCAGTCTAAGATAAATTATAACATACTGCACACATTTCTACACGTGGGTGGCGTATGTACGTGTTTCCATTCACATCAATAAACTATACGCGTTAGAAAGGTCTCTTCGAAAGAAAGAGAAAGAATTATTTAAAAAAAAGATGAAAAGCTGCGATCGACAGAGAAAGTTACGACATATTGACAATCGTTCTGTCTGCCTTTTTTTTTTTTTTGTCTTTCTTTTTAAAATCTTCATCCTCTATTCGTCTGCTTTCGCTGTTGCGAGCATCTACGACAAAGGGTCATTCATTCACAAGAGGCGCACGACAGCGACGTAGACGCTTGACGACGAAGACGACGACGACAACAACAGCAGCAGCAGTGGTCATTAATATGATTGGAGCAACGACGGCGAGGCGTAGAATGATCGTTAGCACCATTTACTTCAAGGATGATAATGGAAATGATGATGATTATAAGTAGAGTTATGGTTACGGAGAGTACAATGAAGATCAACGACGTTTGATAAGCCTCGTGGAGACAATTATAATAATAATATAGATTTATATATGTGCTAGTTCAGAATCATTGCAATGATGATGATGATGATGAGATGATAGTGATTATGGCGGAAGAGAGAGAGAGAGAGAGAGAGAGGGTGGTTATAATAGGGTGGGTGGTGGATGCTGAACTGAGAATGAGAACGATGATAATGGCGGCGATGATTTCCCGTTCTCGGCGTCGATAATTCCCGTGTCTTCACGCAAAAGCTCACGCGTGGTGATTTATTTCGGCCACGCGATGATCGGATTTTTTTAGGGGGAATTATAAAAAAAAAGACAGGAGGGAAGGGAGGACCTGTGGGAACATGTAGTAATAAATATGGAAAAGGTAATAAAATAATTTGTAAACGAAAGTGAAGGAAATGAAGAAATAAATAAAATAAAGGTGAAGAGAAAAATAATGAAGAGAACTAAGAAAAAAGATGAAGAAGAAAAAGAGAAAGAGAATGAACCTAGAGAAAACAGTTGTAGGAGTGAAAGAAGAAAAAAGATAGAAAAGCAGACGACAGAAAAAAGATAAAAAGGTGAGACAAGATATAAAAAGAAAGAAAAAATGAAAGTGAGAAGAAAGAAGAGAAATAGAAAAAAGAAAGCGAGGAGAAACAGAACATAGCAGAGGAGGAACGAGTGAAAGAAAAAAGATTAGCAGAAGAATAAAATAGTTTTTGTTTGTTTTTGTTTTGTTTCTTGTTTTGTTCTTGTTTTTACTGAGAGTAAATATTGCAGATTTTTTTCATTTAAAACACATGAATTTCCCAATATAGAAAATTAGAGCAACACAGTCTTTAACTTTTTCGCTTCTTACCTATTGTGATATATTAAGTAAAACTTATTAAACACAAAAAAAAGTGGGGGCAGGAAACGACAAAACATCAGAAAAATGAAAGAAATTGAATAAAAACGAGCAAGAATAAAATAAATTAAAGGTAATAAATAATAAATTAAAGATAATTAATTAAGTAATGTCCAAATCAAAAAACACCCACCGTGGAGCAATGGTTGATTTACGCATCTAACTAGATCATTTTACAAGATCCTTTTTTCACGAGATGACACGCTTCTGTGAACATGGCTCTCCACAATTTCCTATGCTTAGTAGTTCAGATTAATGATTGCAACCTTACTATCTCAGTCTCTACTCTGCCATCCATTTACACAACATCTTTAATATACTACATGTACACTCTCTTGCTTTTAAAATGTCTCGTGAGTGTCAAATTCCCCAAACACCCTTACAGAAAGGAAACTACAGTAACTTTTACAGAATGTAATGAAAGAAAGAAGAAAAAATACTAGAGAAAACCATTAACATCAAAAAATTGCAATATGAACTCTGGTAAAAAAGGGTTACTGGACATTAGGTTTATTAGTCCAAAACATTCAGTTGATCCTTAAGGACACATGGCCCAGTGGATATAGACGTTGGTTAGTTCCTGTGACTTGACCCAAAGAGTTGTGAGTTCAATACCAGTGGTTCAGTGGTGAACAAGAAACTTGCATGGTTAGAGGGAGATAACTGATGACTTCCAATCGAGGCTTTATGCAAGGAATGAGGATGATATACCCCAGTGATTGTAATAAAGGGTTCGGTTCGAAATCGTACAACGGCCGAAACGTCGTACAATAGTCCGAATAATGTAAATGCTACCTCATCTCAGGAATATAGACATATACTAGAAGAAAAGACTAAATATAATAGAAGAGAGATTGTATGGTTGTCAGCAACAATGGCGGATCTACTTTATAACAAATGAAGATTAAGCTTCAGGGTCCCTAATCCCAGAGGAGACTCTAACGATTTTATAAGATTGATTTTTCTCAACAAAATCGATTTTTTTGTATGTTATTAAAATAGTACCGTTTTAATAATGGGTTGAAGTATATAATATTTGCTTTAAAATATGCTCCAATACACATTTTATATGGCCTCACAATTCCCCGTAATTTGTAATTTCAAAATTTCGGTGGGAGAAGGACTAGTAACGCGCGAACCCCTAGTCTAGCTTGCCAGAATCTATTCATAGGCTACATTTTAGCAGTTGGATCTTCGAATCTATAGTTTCTGGTTGCAAAGGATCACTTTCGGTTTTCATGACCACAAAATGTACATCCATCAATTGTTAACAAAAGAAACAGCCTAACATGAAAATTACAAATTAGAGACACCAAGATTAAACAACTTGAATATCTATTTAATATTTGATTAAAAAGATAGGGAAGTACTTTAACAGAGAATAGAAAATGCGACATTAAAATTTGTAGGCACACAGAAATAGCAGGACAGATTGAGTTCTATAGACTTGATTGGCAACCAGTCTACCGCAGAAAATAATGGCAACCTACTTCGAGAAAATCCTTTTCCTAGTCAGTCGTCTCTTTCGAGATATGATCGCCCAAGCGTGTATCACGTATGACAATTATATGAGTGATAATAAAAAAATGAAACAGACAGACATTGTAGGTCCTTTTTAATCAGGTTTGTTGGTTTTCTTAACCCTTGCTGTCTAAATTAAACAAGAAACAAAAAGATATGAACTTCGGATATTTTATCCAAAACATTGAGCACAATACTCAACATCTTAACCGAAAAATGGGAAAAAATTTTAAAAAAATGAACTAGGCCGGCCTTGTCGGTTCATTTTAATTAAACTTGTTTAGATTAATACCCGTTGCCGAAATATACCTTTAATTTCTGTACTTGGTTATGACGTCTCTTTTGGGAGTGTCCTTTTTATTCTGCTACGTTTCTTCTGCCTTGTGCCGGACTAGGATTTGATACAATAAATACGAAGCAGTACTATGTCTTATTGTTGGCTGCCACGTAATTGGGACTTCTTATGCTTACCGTCAGTTACAGAAGTTCTTTCCCAGTTCTAATCCACTATTTCGAGTACTGATTTTCAAATTATGTTTTAGATAGACTGAACTATCGCCCGGTTCACACTCCACCCACGTTTATTGAACAGGTGAAGAGGCTCACCCCGTGTTCCCTGTTTAGGATGTGGTTTCCGGCTTTCTCTTTTCCAATCTTTTCACTTTTCTTTCTTGTTTATTTTTTTTTTCAATTAGAGTAGATAAACTGAACTATCGCCCGGTTCAGACTCCACCCGCGTCTATTGAACAGTTGTAAAGGCTCATCCCTTGTTCCCTGTTTAGGATGTGGTTTCCGGCTTTCTCTTTCCAATCTTTTCACTCTTACGTAGTCCCCTGCACGCCAGTGGCCTTACCGTCTTGCCCGGGGTGATATGATTAAAAAAAATGTAGAAAAGCCATTTCCATTTGAAATATTAGGGGAACACAATCGTTCCACCTATGAATCTATCTATTTCTCTTTGTGCCGTTTCCATCTAAATTTTGTAAATATCATATTTAAACGAAACTGTAAAATAAATAACATCAGTTATCCGAAAGAGACGGACTAATGTGTCGTCTTTGGTTCGCATAATTGATTCGATTATAAAAAAGTAAAAGAAAAAGAAAAAGAAAAGTGAAGCGATACTGAACATGTAAAAAAAGACAATTTGGTTTATAAGGTTTGCTTTCTTTCAATCGATAAAATGAGTCAAAACACAGGATATTGCTTTAAAATTTCGTGATATTTTACCACTAAAATCACGTCATCTGCCGTTGAGATAACGAGAATATGAAGCTGAAAATTCAAGGAATCGTGACGTAATTACAAAAAGCAAAAATTACATACGGGCACAGGAAGTGCACGAGGTTCGTCGAAGATGCTAAGTTTGTGTAAATAAAGTTTACTGGGGTAGTGATTGATCATTCTTGTTATCTCTCTCTCTTTTTTCTTTCTCTCTGTTGTCTTAAAACTATTTCCACGCTATTGAAAGTAGGCAACTCTCATTAATCTGACCAATCACATTCTCTTCACAGACAGAAGAGCAATAAACAAATAAACTCTATCACCTGTAACAGATCTGAACTCGGAACAAAGTCGTAAAATTAAATATACACGGGACCTTGATATTTTGTTCGGATTATCCGAATTTGTATAATCAGTGTTCGGATAGCCAGCTGTATTCACAGGCAATGAATAGGACGAAGCAAAGCCAGCAAATAAAAATCTTTAATATTGAAACAAGAAGGAGAAAAGAGAAAAAATGGTGATGCCAAAAATTGCATCCAGTAAAGATGAACGGTTCAATTAAAAAGAAAATAAAGTAACTGGGAACAAATGACATAAGGGAATCCATGCAGGATAATATACGAGGGTGAGTCAATAATTATCAGACCGCAGTAAATGAAGGGCCAACCAAAAATATTTTTTTCGAACTGGTTGGCTGTGTTTATTTAGCAGCATATCAACACCTATGTGTTACTTAATACGAAAATCAAAATATTTTAAAAGCAATCTTATGCCTTCACCTACAGATATTTTGTATATAATTTCATATTTTCAGGGTAGACGAATATAGATAATGTACTGAGATCCGAAGGCGAATTAGTATGGCGAAAGAAGCATTCCAGAAATTGAGTAAAGTATTAAGAGACAGAACAATTTCACTAGAAACAAAGAGGAGAGTACTGAATTGCTATGTGATGTCAGTTCATCAATATGGCAGTGAATGCTGGATAATATCTTCGAAGATGAAGGAAAAACTTGAAGCAGCTGAAATGTGATTCTACAGAAGGATGCTACAAATATCATGGACCGAGCATGTGGGCAATGATGAGCTCTTAAAAATGATGGAAACAAAAAGAAAATTAATGCTGAACATCAGGAAGAGACAACTATAGTTCCTGGGACATGCAATGAGGAAGGCGGGCTTGGAGAACTTGTTACTAACAGGCCAGATAGAGGGAAAAAGAGACAGATGAAATCAGCGGATAACATATTTGAAAGGCCTGAGCCGGTGGATGATGGAACGATTGTTGCATGGTGCAATAGGAGAAAGTGTTCTAAGAGCCACCAGGGACAGGGAGATGTGGAAAGCTATGATCGCCTACGTCCTGAAAGGACATGGTACATAAAGGAAGAAAAGAATTGTTGCTAAATTTTAAAAAAATGTGTTTCTGGTAATTTCACTACGAAAATGGATTGTTGGGAAGTTTTTTAAATGCATTGCTAGTAATTTTACTATAAAAAAGTATTTGTATACTTTTTAGTGTTGTACTGATTGTTATGTTCTTTTAAAATATATCGTTTGTCATTCTACTATAAAATGTATTGTTGGTGATTTTATTATATGTATTGTTTTTAATTCTACTATTAAATATATTGTAGGTCATATAGCTATAAAATATATTACTGACAATTTCAAAACAAATGTATTTTGTTTGATTTTTTTAATAAAAATATATTACTAGTATTTTTACTATAAAAATATATTTTTATACTATAATTTTGTTTGGAGGTTCATTATTTACCCACAGCTGGGATCTTACTAGGTGTTAATACCACAGATCAAGGTTGCCCTGGGAATAACAACAATTAAGAGGTGGTTCGAAATCTCACTTCTCTCTTGTTAACGGATGTTATTTTTATTTTTTTTCGAGGGTATATCAAAACTTGTGGAACACTAAAAACGCATTCAATCAGTTAAGTGATACACACTTGAGCGATCATGTCTCGAAAAAAACATGACTGACTTTCCCACAGAAGATTTTCCCACATTAGGATGCCATTACTTTCTGGGGTAGACTGCTTGATGCAGCCCAATCTATCCTGCTGTTTTACCCATTGCTGGAAGGAGAAGCAACGGATCAATACCTTTCTCAAGCACGCAAATAAATGCAACGAATTCAATTGGGATTCGAACTCGTCTCTGAGATTTCTTGCTCCGCGCCGATATCCACTGCACCTCAACATACATCCAAAGTGCTTTACAAAGCAAAAATGCTATATTAAAAAAAATAAACAAGTGTTTAGAACTACCCTTAAAAAAATAATGATTTTATAGGTACGTAATGTACTGCTGTTCTAATAAACACTTATTTGTTACTCGATGTCACCCCAAGCAAGGAAATAAAGCCACTAAAACGAAAGGGCTTATAAGGTGTGCAAGAATTAGGGGAAAAAAACGTCAATAGAAAAAGAAAAGAGTAACAGAAGAACAGTAGATAGGGATTGAAATTGCATTTAAATTTTTGCAGATAAAAGTTGGTTGGGAATTATGGAGCTGGAAGAGATCCACAAGCGATAAGTGCGAGAAAAGAAACTGTTAGCAGAGAACTTACGGTTACATCTAGCCATCTCAGCTGTAAATATCTATGCCAATCTATTACTATGCTTAAATTAAAAAGTCTAGGTACCATAGCGAAGAGTTCATTCAAAATACCAAAATGGAAAATAATTATTGACTCACTCTCGGAGAATACAAGGAGAAAAAAAAAAAGAAAAGAAAAGGCAACTGTTGGGGGTGAAATAAACGGGAGGATAACAGAAGGAAACAAATAAAAATCAGTAGGAGCAGACAGATAAGAGGAAAAGGAAAGAGTCGAGCAAGAGGAAAGATACGGATGGGGAAGATGAAAACGAAAGAGAGGGAAGGGTAAGAGGAAAGACACGGATAGAAAAGAAAAGAAAGAGATGGACGAGGAAGAAGAAAGAAAATAGATGTTCGTGAAGAGGAAAAAAAGAAAGGAAAGCGATGGTCGGGGAAGAGAAAGAGACACACATAAGGAAGAGGAAATGAAAAAGATGATCGAAGAAGAAAGACATGGAAAAATAAAAGGAAAGAGATGGTCGGGGAAGAGGAAAGAAATGGAAGAGGAAAGAGAAAGTGATATTCGGGGAAATGGAAAAACGCATGTAAAGGAAGACTCGTGACACGAATGGAGACGACGAATCACACACAGAAGAAGAAAGACACATACAGGGAGCTGGGAACACAAATTGAAAATACGGAGACATGGAAGAGGACAGAGAGGTATCAGAGAGCAAACATAGGTTATAAGAAAAACTGAACGGCAAAAAGGAATGAAACTTGTAATGAAGAGGAAAGATACGGCCGGATAAGAGAGAAAGCACGGTCAAGGATTGAAATGGATGTCACGGACGGGGAAGATAGAACAGGAATATGGTAAGGTGGAACGATACAGACGACAAGGAAGAAAAAAGCACACAAAAGTAATTCGAAAAGATGAGCGTGGAAGAAAAACGACAATGACAAAAACAGCGAAATTGAAAAAAGGAAAGACGGTGATGGCGAACAAAAAGAACGCTGATGGGGGAGTTTAAAGCAATGTATGAGAAAGAAGAAAGGTAGGAACAAGGAATAGAAAAACACAAATGAAAAGAAGAAGGCATACGGATCGAGCATAGAGAGGACAGAATTAGGAAAAAGAGATGACACAGACGGAGAAGTGGATAGGCACCCATCGGAAAGAAGAAAAGTGCTCATCGGTCAGACACAAACAGAGAAAAGAAAAGAGTGACGTGAAGCTGAAAGTCATGGACGGTGATAGGGAAAATCACGTACATGTAAAAGCAGACACGGATGGTAAAGTGTATGACACGGACGAGGAAGAGGTTGGACAATAACGTTAAGAAGATGAATGATGCAGAAAAAAGAAAGCAGGAAAAAGAAAAACGCGAGTGAGAAAAACGAAAAAAAAAAGCATGGAAAAAAGAAAAGAAACAGATAAGACAAAGAAATACACTGGAATTGAAGAAGAAACGCACTCAAGTGGAATAAAAGAAAAGCATGAATGGGGAAAAGGAAGGACTAGAGAATTTGAAAGATACACTGACAGTAGAAGGCATGGATGGCTAATGGGAAAAACACGGATGAGGAAGAGACAGGTGACGATTATAAAGGAAAAGCAGAGAAACGGAAATGGGCGGGAGAGGGAAACGAAATTCACGTGAAAGGGAAAATATACGAACGAGAAAACGGTTAGGCACTCCGTGGGGAAAAGAATTGGCATGGACGGGGGAAAAGAAAGATATAACTGAAAAATTGAAGATACAGACGGTGAAGGGGAAAAATACGTGTAAATAAAAATAATAATGAACAGAGAAGCGGAATATTACAGCCTACACAGACGGATAAATGGAAATTTACGAATGTGGAGATTAAAAGACACAGATAAGGAAAAGAAAAGACACTAATGGAGAGGAGGAAAGATCGTCGAAGCGACAAAAGATATGTGGGAGGAAAAGGAAGAGGGAAAGAACGTCTACAGAAGAAGGATAAAGACGAGAAATAGAAAAGCGTCTTATTCACAAGAGGAAAAACAAAGTGGGATGAGGCAAGCGTAAAAAGAGGAATAATAAAGAGGAAAGTTACAAACGGTGAAGAGGAAAAGTAGAAATAAATGTGATAAGGGTTAATCACGCACGCTGGAAAGGAAACGACACAGAAGCAGATAAGCAATAAAATGCGAATAAGAGAGAGGAAAGAAAAAAGATGAATAAGACGAATAAAGATGATGATACAGATGATAATAGACGTTTATTATGAAAGGAACATATGGCGATTAGAAACGACAAGGACCGGAAAGGAAAAACCTGGACGGAGAAGGTACTGAAGAAACACCCGAAGTATTGGAGAAAATATAAAAAGAAAAAAAAAATACGAAAGCCATTGAGGCAGAATAGTTAGTTATGGACGGGATAATGAAAAGACAGGGGATTTGAAGAGAACAGTCAGGGCGGGGGCGTGGAAGTACAGAGTTGGAGGAGGAAATATACAGATGAGTGGAAGGAGGAAAGACGGGTTGAGAAGAGTCGAGATGGTAATTTTTCTTTTTTTACAGTGATGTTCACTCTGTAGAAGGTCCGAGGGTAACTCGAGCTAGAGGGTTAAAGAATAAGAGGCACAGCTTATGCAAATATATGTGTAAGATAACGATTAACCCTCGACTTGTACAGGTTTAGATTGTAGTAATCGGGGAAGCAACCTCTTGGGAGTCGGTTCAACAGAGCAGTGGTTTGTGGAAAGAAGCTTACTTCGCACTGGTGCAATATAGAGGGCAGTCATCATATGTAAAATATATATATATAAGAAAGTGAAGTAAAATAATTAATTAAAAGTTATATTTATTCCTACAATGGTGTTCCCCCTATACAAGGCCCGAGGGATACTCGAGGTAGAGAATTACGCAATAAGAGGCACAGCAAAACGCTTAAATCTAGTTTTGAACAAGCTAAGATTGTACTGATCCGGGAATAGACCTCTTGGGAGTTGGTTCCACGAGGCAATGGAAACGTACACAAAATAAAAAGGAAGATGATGACGAAGATGAAGAAAGATATGGACGGTTATGGGGAAAGGTGCGTGCGAACATGAAAGGGGAAAACTCCGACTGGGACAAGGAAATAAACAAGCAAGAAAAAGAAATGGACGAATGTTGAAGAGCATAAGCACGGAATTGAAAAACGAGAAATCAACATGGGAAACGAATAAACAGGAAGCGGAAAGACAATAAAATTTTGAAGAATACAAAATATGAAATAAAAAACACCAGAGTGCGGGGGGGGGGGGAGATATTAGCTGTCTTTTCAGATACATGTTATATGCCCCTGAGTCCAACTCTCCTTACTCTAAAAAAAAAGGGCAAAAGAAAACTTAATAGGAATAATAATATACACCAGAAATCAAAGGAAATAATAATCTAATATTGATGATGATTATAGAATAATAATAATAATAATAATAATAATAATAATAATTATTATTATTATTATTATTATTATTATTATTATTATTATTATTATTATTTCTTATTGACATGAGAATCACTCAGATTGTAATGCACCTTTGAAGATCTTCAGAAACCTATCAAAATACCAGGATCTTGAAGTGGAAATCTAAAAATTGTGGCACATGGGGATATCGATCATTTTAGTTGTAGTTGGAACCCTCCGATTGATTGGTAAAGGTTCTGACGGACTCATTGAAAGAATTCCTGGTAGCCGATGTAAAAAAAAATTATACTTACAAATACAGCCCACACCTTACAAAGGGCTTATCTATGTACATGCTGTGTAATCTTGAGTTTTTTTTTTGTTTGTTTGTTTTTTGTTTTTGTTTTTTTTTCAGAAATGATCAGTGGCAAATGTCATGAAGCTGTTTCTGATTTTAGGTCTCTGGTTGGAACCCGGAAATGTGTATACAAAATAACTCAAAGGAAATAATAATAATAATAATAATAATAATAATAATAATAATAATAATAATAAAATTTGAAAAACTTTCAAAATATAAAGACCTGGAAATTGAAATAGAAAAAATGTGGAAATTGAAAACAAGAGTTGTGCCAGTGATAGTAGGTGCACTTGGAATGATAAAAAATGGAACAAAACAACACATTGAAAGAATCCATGGAAACCCCAGCTTAAGAGATATACAAAAAATTGTCTTATTAAGTACAGCCCACACACTAAGGAAAACTTTATCTATGTAACGCTGGGGATGATAGGGAAGATAGAAAAACATGAAATGGATCCATAACAACACACCACTACCTGCCTTAGGTCTCCCCGCAGACTTGGTTGGTAGTGAGACCAAAGCAGAAATCGAAATATGATGAAAAATGACATAATAATAATAATAATAATAATAATTCTGTACTTGCCCCAAATGAATATAAAAATCGTCACCATTGAGTGGGGCAATATTTACATTGGACAGTGTGCAGACAATATGGAAAATATGTAAACAAACACTGGTATGAACATCACCCAGCACCGGTTACGGAAATAGAAGATGTCACCAATGGAATTACATCATTTGCACAAACAGGAAAATTGAAGCAAATAGGCCGGACATTATTGTTAAAAACCAAAAAGATAAAACTTGTCTATTAAGTGATATGGCTTGTCCAGCGGATTGTAACATAGCAACCAAGGAATTCGGAAAACTGTCAAAATATAATGACCTGGAGATTGCAATAGAAAAAATGTGGAAATTGAAAACAAGAATCGTACCAGTGATAGTAGGTGCACTTGGAATTATAAAAAATGGAACAAAACAACACATTGAAAGAATCCCTGGAAACCCCAGCTTAAGAGATATACAAAAAATTGTCTTGTTAAGTACAGCCCACACACTAAGAAGAACTTTGTCTATGTAACGCCAGGGATGTTAGGGGAGATAGAAAAAAAAATGAACTGGAGCCATAACAACACGCCACGACCTGCCTTAGATCTTTCCGCAGACTTGGTAGGTAGTGCAACCATAGCAGAAATCGAATTATGATGAAAAATGAAATAATAATAATAATAATAATAATAATAATAATAATCTCAAAAATGAATGGTAGTCCATGATTTAAAGAAATACAAAAGAAATGTACTCACAAGACAGCCCGCACATTACGAAGGGATTTATCTATTTAAAATGCGCGTGATATTAATTTTTTCTAGCACCCAGTGGAGATCGAATTCAGTATGGCATTAACACCTTAAATATTTTAAGTTTATTTAGGGTTGACACAAGGTCACAAATCTACGACACCCACTGAAAGTTGAACAGCTTGCTTCGGCGAATCCAGTAAGTTTCGAACTCGCTACAGTAAAAATGACTTGCGATAATAGCATCGTAAACCCGGCTATTTACTCTAGATTAATGATTCTCAACCTTTTTAAGAAACGGCACAGCTCGAAGCAAATGAAAATATCACGGTAAACTTAGCAAAATTTAAACATCTGTGAGTTATTTAATGCCCAAAAGGTAGTGTTTTAAGTTATGTTTTTTAAATATTCAGTTATAGTGAGAAGGTTGATTTAGTCAGCTTTTGATGAATTTTTATTTTATTTTAGAAAACTAAAGATGTCTTCTAGTTTTATATTCAAAAATGGATTGCTGGTAATAATTTTTCCTTCAAAAACGTATTTTGTCAATATTTTTTTTCCTTTAAAAATGTGTTATAGTAGTAATTTTTTTCCTTCAAAAATGTATATTTTTGTATAAAAGTCTATTTTTATGCATATATTTCTATAAAAGTCTATTTTTATACTTTCATAGTGTTTTGATCCCAGTTTGGGGGTTAAATATTTGCCCATAACTGAGACCCTAACAGGTGCTACCACTCCGGGTCAGGGTGGACCTGAGAACAACAGCAATTAAGAGGTGGTGCCATGCTCCTCACAACCTCCCAATCAGAGGCCTTGCTGCTGGATGCAGTTAACCGTCATACCCAGGACTTTTAAATGTTTTGAAATAAAACCATAGTTTTTTTTTAAAATACGCACACACAAATATAATCTTAACATAATCGAAGAACAGCCAAATTATTCGGAAAAAAGTTTAATTCTTATTCATTTGTTCAAATACTAACGTTGCACCATTACTACTTCCACACACAAATGCACAGTTGCGATTGATAAATTGTCGTCTAAATGACTCAAAAGTATAAATAACACTAACATCTCATTTTAACAGAAAATATTTACCAAAATTACACAAAAATATTTTACTAAAGAGTAAATTTATTCAATAAAATCACCATTGGCTTCAACCACAGGCATCAGACGACTTCAGAATCTCCTGCATCTCTTCTAGACGGTCTCCTTGTTTAAATTGCTGAATGCTGACATAATCCTTGCCTTCAGTTCATCTTTGCTTTTACAAAAAAATTTTGTTAATCTTTCGCTGAACTTCACGCAAGACATAATAATCACGATAATTGCAAATTGTAGAATTAAGTGACCAGATGTAAGGAGTGATGAGATCACGGAAACTGTCTGACAGCCATGACTGAGTTGTCCTGCTTGTATGGCATGGTTCAGACACCTGTTGCCAGACATAGGGTCTTCCAGCAGTCACTCTCTTGACCCAGACGAATACTACCTCCGTAAGGCAGTTGATGCAAGCCTCCGTGTTGAATCTGAGGCTCTTACTAACAAATTTGGGAGTTCTTTTCTTATCAGAACAATTCGAGTGAGCTTTTAAAGCTGCTGTACCTTCGTAATCATTATTAGACTCATCCAGCTCTTTTTGAATTATCTGCACTGTCTTCAGATTGATAAACAAAAACTAATAAAAGTTCGTATTATAGCTTCCAGTGCGAATTCCAAGCAGTACAACATGCCTTTTTCTAATTTCTGTCGGGGTGAATTGCATCATGATGCTCATTTTCTCACAGACAGCGTCCAACTGACCCTACTATATTCTTAAGACGACAAAATCAAACAAACAACGTGCGTGCGTGAAAATATCTAATTGCAACAATTTACCCACCGCATTATATACATAGATAAATATTATCTATATATCCGCAGACAGATCTGTTTCACTGTACCACAGCTCATCAGTAATGTAAGACAGCCGATTGCTTTTTACCCAGGATTGAAACCCGACCGAAATGGCGTCAGTCGGCGATTCTACCTCTGATACAGAATATTTCCCGGCACTCTGAAGAGGATCGCGCGGCACACTACTGGTTGAAAATCCCTGCTCTAGATCTTTACTAAAATTTAGCTTTATCGTGAACCTATCAAAGTTCTTGTTGCACACAGTGTGTCACATAATTACAACAATACAAAATAGTTTAGCGAAATAATTTTGCTAACAATGAAGCTATGTTAGATACCTATGATAAATTCATACTACCTTGAATGGCCTCTAAGCCTTGTAGAGGAAAAACCTTACTGTAAAAATAATGCACACATACATGCGTGTGTGTGTGTGAGAGTGTGTGTGTATGTGCCTGTGTGCTATTTTTACAATGAGGATGAACCTTACTGTAAAATAATACACACACACACACACACACACACACACACACACACACACACGCACGCACGCACACGCACGCACGCACATATATATATATATATATTGCAGTGTGGTTAATCCTGACTGTAAAAATAACACACACAAACGCACACACACACACACACACACACACACACACACATATATATATATATATATATATATATATGTATATTTGAGTATTTAAGCAGCAAATTTTGTTTTAGACATTTTAGATTAAATAAATTGCAAACATTGTGTATGTTTATTTTTAATAAAATCCGCTCATGCTCACGGATAATCTTTCGTGTATTATAATTGAAAGATGTAAGAAATGAACTGTAGCGTTGACATATGATTTTATTATTAATTTCTCAATGTCCCCAAGTACTTTCAATCTTCTTTCCGAGATCATCTGCAGGGGTGCAAGTTGTGGTAAGAAAAGATAAACGCAAAACGGTGTTGCTGAAAATTACCGTAATTTTTTTTTCTTGCTTCAAATATATGAAGTATATATGAGTATAAACGGATTTTATAAAAAATAAGCAGACACAATGTTTGCAATTTTTTTAATCACACACACACACACACACACACACACACACACACACACACACACACACACACATATATATATATATATATATATACATACATAAGTAATCATAAGAACATATAAAAAATATGTAAAAAAACTTATATATAGGACAATTCCTATATAATTTTACTAATATATATATATATATATATATAATGACAGACACGGTATATATATATATATATATTAGTAAAATGATATAGGAATTGTCCTAATATTTTTCCGAGCACTCTCGAGTATGCTTTTAGCCATTAGCAAGAATGAATTATATTTTACATGTAACTGCGATGTGATATCTGTTCTTATGTCTGCCAGCGAATGTTAAACGATCTCTTCAAAGAAGGAGAGTCTCAAGGCATCAAAAATGTGGTCCTACTAAAGGATGTTGAGGATATCATGGACCGAACACGTGAGCAACGACGAGGTGTTGGAGAAGATGCGAACGAGAAGAAAATTCTTACTTAACTTCAGGAAGAGACAGATGAGGTTCCTGGGACGCGTAATGAGTAAAGAAGGCCAGAAGAATCTAATACTCACAGGACGGATAAAAAGGAAGAGAGACAAGGAAAAACAACGCCAGGCATATTTGATGGACTTGAGCAAATGGATGGCGGAGAGAGATTTGGGAGAGATACCAGGAGGAAAAGAGACAAGAGACAGGGGCAAGTAGAAGTCCATTATCACCTACGTCCTGAAGGGACAGTACATGAAGGAAAAGAATATGTGTAGAGTTTATGCATGTAGAGTTAAGTGTGTATTATATTTCGAACATGCTAAGCACATTGTTGCCGTGTTCATAATAGATATTTTTAATTGTAGAATTTTTTTATTAGTGTTGCTTCCATTATTTTTAATATTTTTTTTATATGTGGATGATGTTATTTTGTGTGCGTTGTCAACAATTATGACATGGATAGGACCCGGTAGATCTTCGTGTGTGTTTAAATGAAATAGAATATGATTGTGAAAGGAAAAAAACATGAGAACACATTAAAAATGATATAAAAACTTAATGATAACACCTTGACTGTCATTTTCATTAAAACCTACATAAAGGTGAGTTTGCTGTCCAAATTCATTATATATATATATATATATATATATATATATATATATATATATAACGGTCATGTCACGTTGAATACACCGGTTCTCGCTCAATCACCGAAGTTGAGCCTGATTAGTACTTAGATGGGTGACCACTTGGGAATACTAGGTTCTGTAAGCGTTATTGACGGATGTGCGTTGTGATGCAGTGGATGTCGACTCCGAGGGGGAAATCGGCGAGCCGAGTTCCAATTCCAGTCGAACTCTTTGCATTCACTTACGCACTGGTACCTTTGGGAAAGGTATTAATCCGTCCCTTCCCTCCAGTTTTGGGTTAAATAACTGAGGTCTGTTGTTCATGCGATCTGTGCAGACGTCTGCACTGATTGTTTGTTATCAGTATTTTCAAAAATTGTGGATGGCCTTCACCACTTTAAACAATTTTTTGTGTGGTTGTCTGTGTTAGACGCTCATACGTTGAAATCGACGGGAGAGTCCATAATAATATTAATAATATATATAAAACTAAAATAATGATAATAATGCTCTATATTGATATAAGTAAACTTATATAATTCAATGTATATCACAGCAGTTAATATTCATGCAAGTTAAGGGCTCGGTAATTGACTTAAGCAGAAATCATTGAATGTTAAACTTCAATACTTACCCGATAAGTATTGAATTTTATAAATCCAGATTCAATAATATATATATATATATATATATATATATATATATAGAAAATATATATAAACAGTATTTTGTAAGCTTTTTATTCAGTTATTCTCCTGACCTCACAATTTTCAATATTAAAGGCGAGTTGCGCAAAGGAATTGTCCCTAACTTTTACTACATTATCTTGTCTAGTACACAACACAAGTATAAAGTTACGGCTTTGAATTGAACTACTAATTCTCACTTACTATCACAAAACTACAGGCTGTGACCTGTCGTCAGTCGAGAAGCACCTCCACATATTGACGTTTCGGTTAGAATTAGTATTGATAAGTGAGATCGTATCCATTGCCGGCTTGTTTGGCCAGTCGCGTAGCTCACGGCACCTGGTATCCCTCCGGCTGTCAACCATCTGAGTATGTTGCTGAACTTCGCTGATCGAACTATGGCTGTAAAAATGAATGGAGCTCAGTGTAGAATTTCGATACATAGCTTTTAAATGGAAAAAAAAAAAAACGAACGCAAGAAAAACGAAATCAAAAAATTACAAAATGTTCCTTGACCGTGATATTCGATGAAACATGCATAGAACGACTGATTGGCATATATATATATATATATATATATATATATATATATACACATATATTAGTGCATGCGAGTATATATGTATATAATAAAAATACATCATTTTTCTCAAAAAAATACATATATATATATGAGGGTGCGTATGTTATATATATATATATATATGTGTGTGTGTGTGTGCGTGTGTGTGTGTGTGTGTGTGTGTGTGTGTGTGTGTTTACGCGTGCATGTATATATATATATATATATATATATATATACATGTATTAAAAATCTGTCAGGTTAATAAATAAAAAATGCAACCCTTTCTTTAATCTATCTATCTATCTATCTATCTATCTATCTATCTATCTATCTATCTATCTCTCTCTCTCTCTCTCTATATATATATATATATAAAATTCCAGGCGAAAAGGACTAAAGGTTTTTCTTTTATTTTGAGTGTTCTGGCATTTATTATGTTAGAATCTATCTCGAAACATAGAAATTTCCGTGTCGCAATGTACAATTGATACATCACTATATATATATATATATATATATATATATGAATTTTTATTTCTTTAACTTTATTTTTTTATGGATACTCGTATTTGAGAGGAAAGTCTGTTTATTTTGTTTTATATATATGCATATATATATACCTAAACACTGCATTATAATTTCCACTGGCCTTAATCGTTTGAGAAATATATATAAAGTGGGCGCTCTCTCACGCGCGCGCGCGCGCGCGCGTGTGTGTGTGTGTGTGTGTGGTAAGCAGTTGTTATATGCATGTTTCATTGAATATAATGGATTAGGAATATTTTACAATTTTGTTTACTTCGGTCTGAATATTTGAGAAATCTCAGAGACAAATATCTTCCTCTAATTTCTCGAATATCCAGGCCGGTAGACGAAAATAAATAAGCATACTGTTTACAATACGTGCCTCTACTAAGAGCAATAATAATGATAATAATAATAATAATAATAATAACACACACACGCCCATACATATATATATATATATATATATATATATATATATATATATATATATATATAATCACGCCAAATTTCCACAAGACTGCGTTCGCATCCATAATGAATTGATCGAACCATTTCAACATTTTACGAGACTAACCTACTAACTATTGTATTACGGAAAGCAGAACAAATTAAAAAAAGGTCTAATTTGAAGAAGTCGCAAAAAAGAAATGGTCGAATAAAATAAAAACTAGCGGTGGCTTCAAATTAAACATTTAAGATAAAAAAGTAGATAAGTTATAAAGTGAAGGTTTGCTAAATATCGGTCGATCACAAACACCCAGGAAGGAAATATGCGATTTTAAAGACTTAATTAATTGATAAATTTCTTCCCGTTTTGTACTAAAACAGTTTCAGTTTGGTGATTTGATGGGAACTTTTTTATTTTTTTATTTTTTTCTGGTCTAAGTTTGTACGAATTTAATTTCGAACAGTATTTTCTAATTATACTGCATCAGACTGTGATAAAAATTCATACGCGAAAATAGTTAAACACCCGATTTCGGACATCGAATGTGATATCGAAGGCACACGCGATTTGTGAACGATACGTCGACGGAAAGACGCACTCGGAGTTTGAAAGGCTGAAGAAAGATTAAAAAAAAAAACAACAGATGATTGATCGGAAGAGTGGAGTTTAAAAGAACGTGCAAAGACCGGGGTAAGGAGGGGAAGGCAGGTAGTTGGGCTAGCAGGGTAGGTGGGCGTGCATGTGGCAGAGTTGGTAGGAAGCAGACGGGGTTATGGGTTGTAGTTGGTGACGGCAGGTTGTAAGGAGCAAACAGTGAGTGGGTGGGTGGTATATGGTGAAGGAGAAGCATGTGTTGTCGGTTTATATATCGTTATATACGACAGAAACGATTGTGGTGGTATAAGAGTGTTTCTTTCTAAGCTATAAGCTAAACGTGCCGTCAGTCTGTAGTTGGATATCGATCAGGGAGGCACGGAAAGACGTCACATCAACGTAGACTGCAATCATTCTGTATCAAAGACAGATCGATATGCCGCTGACGCTGCAGCTAACAATGTAGCCAAGTGGATCTTAGAAGATAACACTCACGCTCCGTATTTCAACTCTTGAAGCAACTACTGCAACTGCTACTGCAGCTCTACTTCCTGATGCTGCTACTACTAAAATTAAATACATCTGGTGTGGGACTATTAACTCAGTTAATGATACTGCTACTATAACTATATCGTCACATGGCAAACCATGACGATGCTCGGGGTTATATCCTAAACGTAATTCGGTCGAGCAAACATTAAGGATCGAACCGACTCCCAAAGGGATGCTTCCTCGTTCACTAAAATCGTAAATTTTTCAAGTCTAGGATTAACCATTATCTTCCTTACATACCAGTATAAGATATTTTCTAAAGCCGAAAGTACGAGGCACCCAGTGAGAATCGAACTCACTACTCAATTGTAATGGTTTTCGCGAGACAAACTTGATAACCATTACACCAACTCGAGATGCCCACCTGCATAAGATATGTTTCTTACTCTGTGTAACCCACTACCTCGAGTGGCTCCGTGCCTTGTACTATGTGAACATCATAGTGTTAAAAAAACAAAGTAATATATAGTAATAATGGCTCACGGGACTAATTTGTTCATTACTGTTTGGGCTTAGCCACACATTCAATGCAAGTATAAACTTTCCACAGAGAACTAAACTTACTACACTTTTTGTTGTAGAGTTAGAATTTCAGTTAAATTCGTTGCATTCACTTTGCGGAAATAGTGTCGAGAAAGGTATTAATCCGCTGCTTCTTCCTCTAGTTATAGATTCAATAGCAAGACAGATTGGGTTCTGTAGCCTTGGTTGGCAACCAGTCTACCGCAGAAAGTAACAGCAACCTCGTACGGGAAAATCTTCTTTCGAGACATGATCGCCTAAGCGTGTATCACGTATGTAACTTAACTGACTGACTGACACTTTTTGTGATATTCTCCGAAACCAGTTTGCTAACAACTGCCCCAAAATGTCAAACCCTTCAAACAGCACGCCTCAAGTTGGAGGCCTAGATCAAATATTAAAAGTTAGGGGCTAAATCAGATGTTAAATATCGGGGTGACTAAATCAGATCTTAAAAATGAGTGGGTTAAAAAAGATCTTCGGTTTTAAAGATTATTGATTGCATATAATTTATCTAATCCTCCCTTGGAACAACAAATCGAGGAACCGAGTTCGGATTCCAGTTGATTTCCTTGCATTCACTTACGCACAAATACCCTTGGGAGAGGTATTAATCCGTATCTTCCATCCAGTTATGGTTTAAATAATAGAACAGACTGGCTGGCAACCAGTCTACCGCAGAAAGTAATGGCAACCTACTGCGGGATTCCGTCATGTCTCTTTCGAGACATGATCGCCCAAAGCATGTAACACATATGGCACTTAAATGATACTCTCAAAAACTGAACATCTTTCTGTCATCTGTTATCTTACTGTAAACATTTTTGTGCTAATGTTAAATATACATTTTCTTTTAAATTTTAATATTCATTTATTATTATTTATTCATTTTTTTCATTTGTACTTATTTTTCGTAATGCGAACAATAGAAATTTTCGGTACAAAAGACTTGTATAAAAGTTTGATAAGTTAACGTTTCGGAAAAAACAAAACAAAAACACGGAAATGCTTTTGGGGGATTATATAAAAATTAATAGCACAGTAGGGTAATGGATAGGAACACGGACTGGAAAATCAGTGAGCTGAGTTCGAATTCTGGTCGGGTTTGTTACATTTACTTACTTGCACATACTTAAGTGTAACTTAAAGGTGGCAGAAGGCCGAAAGTATGGGGCACCAGTGAGAATTGAATTCACTCGTAACTGACTCTAATGAGTTCAGCTTGCTGATCATTAATGCCTTGCCTTTGAGAAAGATATAAATCCATCCCTCAAATTCCCCAACCAGTTCTGGGTAGACTGACAAGCCAGACTTATAACCTTGAAATCAAAAGCTCCTAGTTTCAGCCACCTATAATTGACTAAGCGTTGTGAGTACAACCACACTCCTAAAAACATAGTTTAGAAGGGAATTTTTCAAGGAGTGAGAAGGCTCTTGATTTTTAAACGCAAGTTTTCATCCTTGTTACTTTTTTAATCGCAGTAACGCGTTTAGACAAATGATACCATTTAACTCAATAGTATTGTAATACATTGAAACCAAGAGCACAGATTAATTAGTTCTCGGTTTCAGCAAAACTTGTCTCATTTTCCCCTTATAACACAGTGGAGATAGGTATTTCGGGTTCTGATTTATCTATGCTAGGCCAAATGTCTTATCTAAATGTCTCATAGTGGAAATATCTAAATGTTTAACTTAAATGTCTCATTTAAATGTCTCATGATGGAAATGTCTAAATGTCTCATGTAAATGTTTCATGGTAAAAAAACGTCAAAATATCTCATCGTAGAACAAACTTTAGAAAACCCTTGTTCCACGATTAGACATACTTTTTTAAATTTTATCTAAATAAATAATCATCTCTGTCCGTCACCGTGTCCGAAATTGATGTAACTCGGACCATACTTGCTCTACATCGACATATAATAACTTTTTAGAATCAGGATGATCCTGCGATTAAAATATGCCCTTCATCTGTTGCTTGAATGTCCAGCATTAGGATCTGAATCCGGATGACGAGGAAACAGTTCAAAATTCTAATCTTCTTATCTTCTAAAAAAAATAAACAGCAAATTCTGTCTGTCCGTTCTTGTGTCTGAAAGCGATCTAACTCGGGCCACACTTACTCTACATAGACATATTGTTTTTAATTACAGTGATCCCTACATTCAAAATATGCTCTTCATATATTGCTTGAACATCCAGCATTGAGTTTTGAGTGCAGATGAGGCGGGAACAGTTCAGAATTTTAATCATCTAATTTTATTTTCTAAATAAACAATCGGAAACAGCTGTCTGTCCACCAGTGTATCTGAAACCCTCTTACTCGGACCACAATAGAGGAGGGAACAGTTTATCAATTTCAAATTTAAAATAACTAAAAATAAATTAGTGATTTTAAACTTTAAATTTATACCAACATTCAATTAACACAAAATTATGCGAATTAAAAAATGTTCTAAATTCAGTTTAAAGTATATGCAAATCTTTGTGAATTGAAAAAATCAAATTTATTTCTTCAAAATGCCAAGGAATCAGAGCTAAAGTGAGAGGTTTCGTGATGTAAGGTTTTAAAGTTCCACTGAGTTTGTGAAGAACTCAGTTTTCGGTCCTAATTAGAATTACGGCCTAAATTGGTCTTTTGGCTGGAACTGGACTTATAGCTCAAATCAGAGTTATTCAGTGTTATTTTTCTCAAAATTATCGTTGTTGATCTTTGAGCTGGACCAGAGGTCCCTTTAGTATAGTTTAGCTTTTCGCAGGAACTAGCTTAAATATGCGCATAGAGTGTGGCTTTTGTGATATCCATTAATAAGTATTGGGGATATTTAAAAAGTTTATATTCACTTTAAGATCTGAAAAGAAAGGTTGATTTTTCAAAGAAGTCAACCAAACATTCGCTTTTTGGAACAATACATTCTTTGGCCCTTTACATTGTCATAAATTCTGATATGAGTCCTTCTTTTTTCCCGATGTCCTGAACAAATTTTTGAAATGATTCAGTCTTCCTCATCAAATCATGAAATACAGGCAATCTTGAACGGCCACCCTAGTTCCTTTTGTACTATTGCAGGTTTCGCCCAAGGATCTATCCTTCGTCTTACTTTGTTTTTAATTTTCATTAACGGCCTTCGCAATGGTATCAGCTCTCAACTTGGTATCTATGGTAATGACGCAATTATTTACTCCTGTTCGATAATAAGTCTGATCTGTTTGGTAAGGTTAAATTGGCCGCTGTTTGTTGTTAAGTGAGGCAAAAAATAGCTTGTTAATTTTAACGCCTTCAAAACACTGATCTCAGTTAATCATCAGAGAGATCTCTTTCTATCAGCATTGTCTAATGCTAACCCCCAGGAGAATTACTTGTTGCGACTTCCCAAGCGAACATTGTCATTAAAAGAAAAGATTATATAATATCCATTGCTAGATCAGCTGCTAAAAATTGGCTCACTGTTTTGTGCTAGACAATTTTTCTCTTCAGAATTTATCCTGCATATCTATTCGTCCATGCTTAGAATACTGCAGCCACACATTTTCTGATGCTCTTGCTATATAATTAGAGATCCTTGATGAAATCCAAAGAAAAATCAGCAATATTATTGGTTTTAACCTGAAGTCAGGGTTTCAGTCACTTCCTGTGCCATTTTTGTAAATAATTTATGGTAATTGTTCGGATGAACTCTTCGCTATGGAACATAGACTTTATGAATTTAAGCGTTGTACTAGACTGGCAACTAAGTCTCATCAATTTACAGTTGAATTTGCTAGACAGTTTAGTTTTCCGTAAGCTTGTGGAACTCTCTTCCGGTTCGATGCTTTGATCTTCAAAATCTTAAATTCAATGTTAATCGTTATCTGATGTCCTTCTCATTACTTTTCTTCATGCTTCTTAGTAACGTTTCGTTTTTTATTCTTTCACACTCAATAACACTTTTGATAGATTTTACAATAAAATGACTATCAATACATTTTTAGAGTAAAATGACAAATATATTTTATGGCAAAACACAACAATACAATTTTTAAAACGTATAAAAATATATTTATATAGTAAAATTACAAAAATTAATATTACGGCTTAAAAATTAAAATTACCAGCCATACATTTTATATGAAATGACAAGCAATATATTTTTGTAGTGAAATTACTAGCAATACAAATTTTACCAGCAACATATCTTATCATCTAAAAACTACATATCTAAAAATAAATACGTTTCAACCGAAAGTATAAAATTATGTAGAAAATATCTGTAGTTGAAGTCATAAAATGGCATACAAAATAGATTTCACCATTAAATAACCCACAGAGGTTGATAAGCCGTTAAACAAGATCAACCAACAAAGATCTTGAATGCAAAGTGTGATACGCTACAGTTAGTGTGGTGATCCCTGTGACAAGACATTACTCATTACTTGTACTTGTGGCGACATTCAACCGGGGCGGGTTGAACAGGCTTTTTCTCAAGAAGTTTCATGAGAATTTTACCTCCACAAGTAGTCCCCAACCGCATGCGATGTGAAAATATTCCCACCAATTTTTGCCAGTTGCAAGTTGGCAATTGTCAACTGCAATAGACTAGTAGCCAACCAATACTATAGAGCCCACTTTGTCATGCTAGTTACCCATAACAGGATGGAGAAGAGATGGATTCATACCCTTCCCAAAGGTATTAGCACGTATGAGAATGTAATGAATTTAACTTGATTTCGAACTCGGCTCTCCGATTTCTGGCGTCTAAAGGTTTTTAATTTTCAATTACTCGATCCGAGCCGCTATCCATTACCCCACCGAGCCTCTATTACTCCACCATACATAACAGTGAACTACATTACTGTCCGAAGGCTAAACACGGAAGGGAAATGGAGAAATGATACAGAACATTGATCCTGATCCAAAATCAGGATAAATGAGGTTTGATCTTCTATTTACGCACTTCCCTACGATGTCATCAGGTAACACAAAGTTGCTTTCCTATGAGGTACCGTATCTAATAGTCCAGAAATGAAAACCGCCCAATCCAACAACCCCTGTCACGCTGGCATATGTATCCATCAACCCACTCATTGCGAAAAGTAGTACTACATGGTTCGAATTCACGGACGAGACTTCTCTCACAAATATAAGATGAGAGAACATATACACGTCTATTGAACAGGTTAAGAGGCCCATCCCTTGTTCCTTGTTTAGGATGTGGTTTCTGGTTTTCTCTTTTCCAATCTTTTCTCTATTACGTAGCGCCCTGCACATTAGTGGCATTACCGCCTCGGGGTGATACGATCAAAATAAATATTAGACTTTAAACCAGTATTTAAGGGCTTCTTTACTGTATCGGGATAGGTACAAGGTCGGGTGTCCATACGCGTAAATATGGCCCTAGGAATCTGCCCAGTTCTCACTTGCGACAGTATTCAGCAACTCTTCTTTCCTGCAATGATGAAGGTACTACTGCAAGGCTGAAATCCCCGAGACTGTGCTTAACTCATGACTTTAAGAGGAAGAGAAGAAATATACTCCCCTTTGATATCAAGCCAATGGCTTGATCCAGTATTTACTCCCTCACGTGATGACTGGATGTGACACGAGGTTATTTTAGTTCTAGATGCCCATACGCATACATATGGGTCAAGAACAGAAAATGTCTAGTTTTCCCTATCAATGTCACGCTGGCGTCAATAGTTCACTAACCGTACCCCTTTAGCGCAATGAGAGACGTGCTTCTGAAGGTTTCGAATCTCGGGATTAAAAGTTTTTTTCTTTCTGTTAATTGTTCGAAGACAGATACACGAAAGACCTTTGAAGAACAGATACTATATTTTGATCCACGGCTAATGACCTGATCCTAAGTTTGTCTTTATGTGCCGTGTTCTTTCAGGACGTAGGCGACCATGGACTTCCACTTACGCCTATCCCTTGTTGTTCATAAAACTTTTTTCCTCTTGATACCTCTCCCAAACGCTGCTACGCAACTCATTTACTCAAGCCCATCAAGTATGTCTCAAGTTGCTTTACCCTGTCTCTCTTTCCCTCTATCCTTTCTGTGAGTATTAGATTCTCCAAGTCCTCTTTCCTCATCACGCGTCCCAAAAACTTCAGCTGTTTCTTTCTGATGTTAACTATAAATTTTCTTTTCGTTTGAATTCTCTGTAAAATCTTGTTGTTGCTCACATGTTCAGTCCATGGTATCCTCAGCATCCTTCTGTAGAACAGCATTAAGAGACTGAGACGATTTTCATGAAGAGAAAAACAAGAACAAATTACAGAAGATGGAAGATTGCAACTGACGTTTCATTTAAATTTTTGAAGGTTGTAGGTTACAGGGAAAAATGAAACCGGAAGAGTCTTCCACAGGCGAGAGATGCGAGAAAAGAAACTTTTAGAATAGAACCTTTGGTTACATCTAGCTAGTTCAGTATTAAAACCTAGTTTTCGATCAAATCAGTCAGTTAAGTGCAATATTTGATACTCGATTGGATGATCATGTCTCTTTCGAGATATGATTCACTGGGCAGATTTCCCTGCAGTATGTTGCTATTACTTTCTGCGATAAACTGGTTGTCAATCAAGGCTATAGAACCTAATCTGTCACGCTATTTAACCCATAGCTTGAGGAAGAAGTGACGGATTAATACCTTTCCCAAGGGTATTTGCACGTAAGTGAGGGCAATGAATTCAACTGGAATTCGAACTCGGCTTTCCTATTTCTCGTCGAAATCCAATGCATCACTACCCCACATCTAATAGTACGCTTAAATTCATTTTATCGCGGTACCTCAGCGGCGAACAATTGCCATGAACATATTTACAGGAAAGATAGGAAAGTAACGGCGGTAGGAAAGCGATTGATGTCAAGATACCAGGTCAGGATTTATAACTTTCTTTGGATTTTGTCGAGAAATTCGGGATATATAGCTTAGTGTACACAGATGCTTAATCTTCAAAGATGAAAACGCTAAATCTAAACGGTGTAATCAAAACAGCAATGATAAGGAGACTGATTGTAATTATTTATGCTATGTTGACAATACAGCATTTCATTTTTTGTCAAAGTGAAAAAAGACATATCACTGACAGTCGAGAAATAATATAGGAAAATTTTGTATGCTCCATTTTCCGAAGTCTCTTCACAAACTTTTCAATAATTACGTTATGATAATTCGGCTTTGAATACAAAAGTATGTTGAGAATTAACGGCATATATTATTTAAAACGTATTATCGATTAAAGAATGAGATAATGTCACTGTCATATAAGAAGGAAAACCACTCTTTCTTTCTTTCTTTCTTTCTTTCTTTCTCTTCATATTTGTCTATCTCTGTCTCTGTCTGTCTCTGTCTGTCTGTCTGTATGCCTCTCTTTCTCTCTCTCTCTCCTTCTCTGAGTGTATATTTGTGTGTGTGTGTGTGTGTGCGCGTGTGTGTGTGTGTGTGTGTGTGTTTACGATTATTTCTTGGGCGATCACCGAAAATAATCCAATTCAAATCGTGTTCCAATTCCAGTCGTGTTCGTTATATAAACTTACGCGCAAAGTTATGAATCTACTTCTCACGCAGTTATGAGTTAATTAGAAAAGTTTCTATCCCTAAGTCATTATCATAACCCTCCCCCCACCAAAAAAAAAATTAAAGTTACAAAAATATCTTTTGGCTTTAAATATTATGAAAAAGTTTGAAATATCACAGAAAACGAGTCAATTAATCGAAACAAATGCGAGATCTAGCTTTATTTTGATGGATTACAAAAGTTTTTCTCTAGAAAAATATAGAGGCTTCGTGTGGTTTGCTGTTCCAATGAAAGTAGTATTCGTTCAAATCAGTGGATTTCTTCTTCCTTCCCATATCATCATATACACAGCATTACGTTCTTTCGGTAAAGACCATAATTTAGTACGGTTATTAGTGGTCAATATAAAGGAAGCAGACACTGTAATGTTACTACAATGTTTAGTTTGATGTTTAGTACTTTCTTCTCGCTTTCATTGAATACCTTCTTTAGGTATTCTTGTAGTTTCCTTTCTGCTATCAGCACTGTGTCACTTATATATCTTATGTTGTTAAGATTGTGGCCAGTGTCGCAATTTCCTCTGTTAAAACACTTCCCAGACATTTAAATTTTTTTTTATATATAATCGTGTGGCCCCAAGCAAGGCATTTTACTGCCACTGTTGTGCAGGGGGTTACATAGGAAAACTGTTATGAGAAAGAGTGACAGGTTACAGAGGGTGTCAAGAAGAGAGTATGAGAAGGAAGAGAATACTGATGAGAGTGGGGTGGACGGAGAAAAAAAGCATGAGAGAGAGGATGTAAGTTAGTGAAACAGGAGGTGACTATTGATTTTACATTTTAATTCTTGAAGATTGTAGCTGTCGGGAAAGTAAGTATGCGGAAGGGAATTCCACAGGCGGGAAATGCGAGAAAAAAGCTGCTGGAGTAGAATTTGCGTTTACAATTTATCGGTTTCACAGTAAAATGGTGGGACCGAGTTGCTAATCTTGTGGCTAGATGAACTTCATACATAGGGGGTACCAGTGAGCTAAGTTCATCGAAGCAGAAGTCGTGAAAGTATTTGTAGAAGAGACACAGGGAAGCCACACAGTTTCGGTGAGAAATCACATAACAGACTCTTCGTTGGATTTCTTCAAGGACCCCAAGGTGCGTAGCAGGAACACCCGACCAGATATGGCAGCAATATTCAATGCACGGGCGGATAGTAGATTTGTATATGTGCAGGATTGTTTCGGACGGGAAAAACTTCCTGGCCCGACACAGAGAACCGACTTTCTTAGCAGCGGATTTATCTATGGATTCTATAGTTATTCCACTTAAGGTCTGATGTGAGTGTTAATCCGAGGAGGCGCAGTGTTTTACTTTCAGAGAGAGAAGTCTGATTCATGTTAATGGGCGGGAGGAACGATTGTCTGTGATGGTTAATAGATAGCAGCTTTCTTTTGGAAGCATTAAAATTTACGAGCCATTTCCTACCCCACTCCACCACGGATTGGAGGTCCTTTTCAAGCTCGGCAGCGAGGTTTGCTTTGTCAGCCTGGGCAGATTTTTGATCGAGACGAGAATAAACCGTAGTGTCGTCAGCGTATATGCCTACTTGGGATCTTATTACATCTGAGAGATCGTTAATATAGATAAGGAAAAGCGTAGGGACCAGAATAGAGTCTTGAGGGACACCCGCTTTCGTGTGATAGTATTTGAAGGCTTGTCCGTTCAATACTACCTTCATTGTTCGATTTGAAAGGAATGACTGGATTAGGTCAAACAATTGTCCAGTTATACCATAGCCCTGCAGTTTGCATAGAAGGCAAGCATCTCAGAATCTGTCAAACGCTTTCGAGATGTCAAGGGCAACAATTCGGGCTTCGCTATTATTGTCGAGGGCCTGGTGTATATACTCAGTGATGGTCGTGAGCATATCAGCAGTAGACCTGGTGAAGCGGAACCCATACTGTTTGTCAGAGAAGAATCTGTGGACTGAGAGATGTTGCACCACCTCGGCGTTGATGATGGCTTCTAACACTTTGCCAAAGATCGTCAGGAGGCTGATAGTGTGATAATTAGCGGAGTCAGAGGGTTCTCCAGTATTTTTATATATAGGAACTACGGAGGAGAATTTCCAGCAAGCAGGAAATGTTCTAATTTTGTTAACTCCAATTTATAATTTACACGCTGAGCTGTTCCTTTTGCTAACAACCATGCATTTCAACTTCTTGCAATTTGCCGCCTTCTTCGGGTGTTCTTGTAAGCCACGTGAATCTCCTCACACACACACACACACAGACACACATTCAGAGAGAGAGAGAGAGAGACAGACAGACAGACAGACAGACAAGCAGACAGACAGACAGACAAAGAAACAAAAAGAGAGACAGTAACAGATGAGATTGTGACACAGAAATTCAAAGGTACATGGGAATAACAAAATGTCTTCCAGAAACACCAGTCAGAATAAGACAGAATGCAAACTTGTCAGCAAAAGAGACATCCCAACATGCAAATTACAAATTGGAGACGGCATTTAAACTTGTGGGGATTATAGGTATCAGGAAAACAAGTAAAGTGTAGGGAGTTCCAAAAGCGTGAAGTTCGAGAAAAGAAACGGTTATAGTAGAAGAGTCGGTTGCCTTTAATGATTTCAACGGTAAAAGAAGTCAATCCAGTAGTACGCTTAAAGTGATGTGGAAAAAAGCTCCTCAGAGTAGATGCCATGGAAATATTTGTAGAAAAGACAGAGAGAAGCCACATCATGCCGATGAGAAAATGACTGAAGTAAAGTTTCCAAATCGGAATCGATTACACTTAAGATCCTTCTTTGGTTTTTGTCGAGAACCTCGAGATGTATATCAGAAGCACCCAACAAGATATGTCAATAGTATTCAATGCATGGATGAATGGTATGTTTATAGATGTGCAAGATGGATTCTGACGAGAAAAACTTTCTCATCCACGTACAGTGACACAACCTTCCTAGCAGCTCTAGATTCGATGTAGTCATTCCACTTGAGGTCACTTGAGAGTGTAAGGCCAAAAAGGCGCAGTGAGTCTCCAGGAGACTAACATCATCCATTCTGATAGCTGTTAGAAAAGTTTCTCTATTGTAGTTTAAGGATAGCAGTTTAGAGGCATTCAAATTTATTAACCATTTTCTACCCAATTCAAGAGCAGCAGCCAGGTTTATTTTGTCAGGCTTGAATTAGAAGTCCGACCAGGATTCGTTATTACTGGTCACAATCTTAACAACATAAGATATGTAACTGACACAGTGTTGATAGCAGATACAGAAAGGAAACTACAAGAACACTTAAAGAAGACAGTCAATGAAAGCGAAAAGAAAGAACTAAACATCAATTGCAAGATGTTGTAATGTATGGTTGTTAGCAAAAAGGAGAGCTCAACATGTAAATTACAAATTGGAGATAACAAAATCAAACAATTGCAACAATTTAGATATCTGGGAATTGTTTTAACAGAGGAAATTGCGACACTGGAATCTGAAGCCGCATTGAGTTACCTACTCAAAGCTAAGTAAAATATTAAGAAACAAGAATTTTTTTCGTTAGAAACAAAGAAAAGAGTGTTCGTGTGTTCTGTAATATCGGTCCTCCTATATGGCTGTGAATGCTGGACAATCTTCTCTCAGATGAAGAAGAGATTTGAAAAAATGAAATGTGTTTCTACAGAAGGATAATGAGAATACAATAGAACAAACATGTGGGCAGTGACGAAGTTTTAAAGAAAATGGAAACAAAAAGGACACTTATACTTAGCATTTGACAAAGTGTTGAAATATTTTAGGCACCTAATGAGGAAAGAGGGCTGAAAACTTTGATACTCACAAAGCAAAGTGAATGCAAGAGGGACAGAGGAAAACAACGGATAATCTACCTGATGAGTTTGTGCGAATTGGTTGGCAAAACTTGGTTTAGAAAAGACAAAAGTTCTTAAGATCTACAAAGAACAGAATATTGTGGAGAGCCAAAATCGCCAATGCGCTCAGAAGACACGATACGTAGAAGAAATTTAAGAGATAGGACAATTTCATTAGAAACAAAGACATATTACTGTTTGCTATATAATATCTAACCTTCTATAGGACCTCGAAGGCTGAACAATGTATTCGCAGGTGTAGAACAGACTTGAAACGATTTAGAATGTGTTTTTGCCAGCAAGTGCTGAGAAGACCTTAGACAGAACACGAGAGTAATGATGAAGTTCATAAAAAGTAGAAACTACAAGCTCGACATATTTATATTAAAAAAGAAACGGCTGGAAGAAGAAAGAAGGCTTGGAGAATTTCACAATCACAAAATAGGAAGGCTATAGGAAACAACAAGTGACTTATTTAACGAGTTTGAGTGAACGATTGCCAAAATAAGGACAAAGAGGAATGCTAAATGTACCAAAATTGACTAGAGCAACAAAAGACAGGGCATTTTGCAGAGCGATGATCGTCTGCATCCGGAACGGAGCACATAAAAGGAGTAGTGGTTCATTTCGTTTGTTCGGAATGTCTTGCATTTTACCCTGTTGTATCTTATCCACTTTTCATCGTCATCCATTAATTGTGTCGAAAAGGCGTAGGATAACACTGATTGTTCTCAAGTGACGATTTGAATGCTATCAATCTCATCTGCTCTACTCTAGCGTGAAATATTGTTCCGCGTGAAAACTCAAGCACGAAACTTGGCAAATCCCTTTTGACACATTCTATCATTAAAACGCTTTCTCCATAAATCTTGGAAATCTTTTTCTGTACTTAGTTTCCTTAAAATAAAAAAAGCATTAAATGCTAAAAACTTGCTTCCATCTTCAATATTACAATCAATAAACAAAATGCACCAAAACGCGAATGATATGACAGCTATCTCTACATTCAGATGTAATATTTTTGAATAAAGTTGGTTCAATTTCAACACTACTAATATTCTCTGACGATAAAGGTAGAACGATCTTTTCAGGTCAGTACATCTGAATTTAGAGCAAGTGCGTGAGTTAGCGAGCTTATCTCGTAGACCATTACACTTGAGCCCGGGTCTGTTAACGATGTGAGTAGTAAGAAGGTATGCTGAAAAGTTCTCAGCTCCACACATTTCTAAGAATCTAGCCAAACTTCAGAATTTTCTGAGAAATACTTCTTGGCTAAGCCGATAATATTTAAGGAAGCAAATGTGAATATCTATATAATATTATTTACACTATTTACATCGTTCGAACTTTATTACCATATTCACAACGTTTCGGTCGTTGAATGCTCCGACGTTCTTCAGTTGATATACGTTGAAATTTTAAACCGAACTCTTTTATTTAGTCCGCGGGGTAGAATGTTATATTTTCACGTACCGTACCGTTTTTTAACCTCAGCGTTGTGGTGCAGTGGATATCAGCTCGGAATGAGAAATTGGGGAGCCGAGTTCGAATTCAAGTTGAATTCCTTGTATTCACTTACGCGCTAGTACTCTTGGTAAAGGTATTAATCAGTCTCTTCCCTCCAGTTATGGATTAAATAACAGGACAGATTGGGTTCTATAGCCTTGGCTGGCAACCAGTTTACCGCAGAAAGTAATGGCAACTTGCTGCGGCATGATCTTCCCAGTTAGTAAAGTCTATTTCGAGACATGATCGCCCAAGCGTGTATCACGTATGGCACTTAAGTGACTGACTGATCAGTTAATTCTTCTTAGTATCTTATTTCTCAAAGTTTTTATTCCCTCTGCTGTCACCAGATATTGAACTCACATCTCTTTGGATGAAGTCATTTTTTTTTATTACTCAACTAATGATAGACAGATAAATATAATTACCTATAAATAAAGCCCTCGATGGCTGTAGCAACACGAAGTATTAAGCCAACGGGATCGACGCTTTATGCTTATTGACGTTGTACGATCTGCCAAATTATGCGATCTCTCACGGAAACCGTAGCTAAGAATCGCTCAGTATAGTTGCAGTACAAAGAACAGGTGGGCTCAGTGACTGTTAAATAAAAATGTGATTGAGCAGACTTCTGCAACAGGGATTGGCTAGCTGCCCTAGCAGACACGTGTGCACAGAAAACGAGAGTAACCAGCCAAATATATATGGTAATGTTAATGTCAATATTAGCCTTGTCTCTAGAAGGAAACATTTGACATTTGCTGATCGAGTAAGCAATACTGCTTTCAGTTGAAATTTATAATAAAATTGGTTTCTTAAGTCTAGGAGGTGTTATAAATATATTGTGTATTTAAGAAGCAATCTTTTTTTATGCAAGTTTAGTAAAAAATAACAGACTAGGTACTGTGATTAAGTTTTTATATACTTTTTATATGACCTTATTTTTTTCTTTTCAGAACATAAATTATATAAAATATTTTTATATGTAGATGACAGGTAACATACTCGTTGATAATACAAATATAATAGTATCATTCACATGTAAATAAGGCTAAAAATAATGGAAGCATTATTAATAAGAAAAAGGAAAACCTAACACTCAACAATATCAACTATGAGCACGGCCACATTGTGTTCACCTTGTTTGGAATATAGAACATTCTTCTGAAACAAACACGAAACAATTTATATATTCAGTAAATTTTTTTTTAAATTAATCCTTGATAATGTCTAAAATTATAGCCGAAAACGCTTGGATAAATAAAGTATTCGTACAGTTTTTATATAATTTATGTTCTGAAAAGAAAAAAATATAAGATCACTACATAAAAATTTAAATCTTGTCTGTCATTTTTTAACAAAACTTTCATGTATATATAGTATTGTTGTGACAGTTTTTGGCGGCCTGAATATTTTTGTGAAATTTTGAGAGGAAACAACATACGGAAAGCCATCTGTTGCGTATTAACCGATCGACCACGAATGATTTCACAGTAGTCAGTCAGTTAAGTGCCATACGTGATACACGCTTGGGCGATCATGTCCCCAAAGAGACATGACTGACTGGGCAGAAGATTATCCCGCAGTAGGTTGCCATTGCTTTCTGCGGTAGACTGGTTGCCAACCAAGGCTATAGAACCCAATCCGTCCTGTTATTTGACCCATAACTGGAGAGAAGAGACGGATTGATACCTTTCCCAAGGGTATTTGCGCCTATATGATTGCAACGAATTCAACTGGAATTCGAACTCGGCTCTCCGATTTCTCGTTCCGAGTCGATATCCACTGGACCACAACGCACATCCTTTCACAGTAGACGAAGCCGAATTCTTGATTTCTCATAAATAATCATCTCTGCTCTGAATCCTGTCAAATGACACATTTTCTCTAAAAAAATACTGCAAAATATTCAGGCCGGTACAGTTATATATATATAAATATACTGCTTAATTAAAAAACAGAATATCTACTCAAATACGAGTATCGATTAAAATAATGTTCAGTTAAATATGTCGGTTGTTAATTCAATTTCGTTAAACTCCGGAACTTTCCGTAACATTGTCTACTTACATTTGTTTGCATTTCAATACACTTCCAGAGAAGAGATGATTATTTACGAGAAATCAAGAATTTGTGTTTACGAGGCTTAATACGGCTTTATCTATTATTAAATCATTCGGGGTCGAGCGGTGAAGATGCATTAGATCAATTGATGCACCCCCATTATGTTGCTATGGGTCGCAGGTTCGAATCCTGCCGAATGTCACACATTTTTCTAACAAAATTTCTCAAAATATTCAGGCCGGGAGAGTTACATATATGTAAATATACTGTTTAATTAAAAAATAGAATATCTACTGAAATACCGGTATCTATTAAAAATAATGTTCAAACAAATAACTTAAATATGTGTGTGTGTGTCTCCGGAATAATATATATCCGTGTGAGCCTATACGTTAAATGAAACAGCTAACACTACTTACATTATTCGGACTATTGTCCTCAGCGTTGTTGCGATTTGTACGACGTTTCGGCCGTCGTACACTCCGGCCTTCTTCAGGTTCGAAATTCCTAGCACCGGAGAAGAAGGCTGGAGCGTAGAACGGCCGAAACGTAGTACAAATAACAACAAAGGTGAGGACAATAGTCCGAATAATGTAAAGAGTGTAGATACTACCTAATCTCAGAAATATAGACAAATGCTGAAACTGTAAAGCATTTACCAGAGACACCAGTGTACGATGTTCGAGCCTCTGCAAGGATTGTGAGTGACACATTAACCGTCTTGATATGGACCTAGACCTACATGTTTTTGTTGCTATTGGACAAAACAATGATACAGATTGGCTTGTAAAGTTGCATTCAGCTATCGCATCCACCGGATATTGCACTTTCGAATTATCAAATTTTCTTACTGGTAGTTCACCCGATACAAGGTCCAAGGGTTGCTCAAGGTAGAAGGTTAATGAGTGCAATTGCCAGAAAGGGGAAAGTAAAAGAATATAATGGGAACAAGTAGGATAGATAACGGTTGAGCCTGGACTTAATGTTTTCAGGGAAGCATTCATTAAATGTTTTAATCGATTTTTCCCCAACCAAAGAGTAAAGCCATTGAGAAACAAAGGGTTACTGGGTGTGGAAGAGTGAGAAACAGAAACTTTACTAAGGAGCAAGAACAAAAGAAGAGTAATTAAAAAGACAGTGGATAACGATTGGCATTGCATTTATATTTTTGCAGATTAAAGCTTTCAGGAAAGTAAAAAGCCGAAAAGAAGTTCCACAAAGGAGAATCGTGAGAAAAGAAACTGTTAGCATAGAACTTGCATCTAGCCAACTCGACTGTAAATTGATAAAACCCCGTCGCCAATTCAGAACTACGCTTAAATACAAAGCGAAGAGAAGAGCTCATCTCAACAATTACCATGTAAATATTTATAGAAAAGGCACAGAAAGGCAGCTTTACGGCGGTGAGAAACAGGCGTAAGTTCAGATGCCAGAACAGGGTCAATAATATTGCGGATTCTTTTTTTTATTTTCTGAAGGAGCTCGAGGTAAATAAAAGGAGCAGTAATATTCTAGGCATAGACGAATAGTAGATTTATTGATAAGTAAATGAGAAAACATGTTAATTCTATTCAAGACTGCAAAAGTAAACGTTCTGAAAAATGGAATAATGAAATTTGATAGAAAATGAAACAAAATAATAAATATGCTGTTCAATAGTTATTATCAAAAATGTAAAAAATGTTAGCTAAATAAACTAAGGCTTACGGCAACACCCTGAAGGATCACTGAAGTTAAGCAACGTCGAACCTGGTCAGTTTCTAGATGGATGGCCGCTTGGGAATCCCGGCTGCTGTAAGCTTGAATTTACAAGTCATGTAATGGATAACGGCTCTGAATAAGAAATTAGAAAACAGAGTTTCAATTCCAGTCGGCGTTGTTATTTTGTACTTACGCGTAAATACCCTTGGGAAAAGTATGTCCACTTCTTACCGCGCCCGCTACAGGTTAATTAGTAAAATTTGAATCATCATTAAATCATTATTAACTTCTCTCACCACAAAAAATTACAATATTAAGATACTTTATGGCTTTAAATAACGCGCAAAAGGGTTGATAAGCCGTAGTAAGCGATTCACTCAATCAATCTAAATAAATACAAACAAACCTTTTGGCAAGATTTACTCCTTTTTATTAAAACGATGCATATATATATAAATAAATATATATATATATATATATATATATATTTGAGCACTCTGGAAGAATGGTAGACTTTGAAAAACAGTAGCTACTCCGGCATGTACGCATCGCTTATTCAGTAATGGATTAGAGCACCCTGGCTATTGGGCGGGTATAATGACAATAAGCACGCTAAAATGTTTGCCGTTTCTAAAATGTCTGCCGTTTTCTACCGAGCGCCCATAGCCCAGAGGTAGAATCGCCGACTGATGCCAATTCGGTCGGGCTTCAATCCTGGGTTAAAATGCAATCGGAGTCTAATCGTACTGATGAGCTGTGATACAGCTATCTGTATATATATATATATATATATATATATATATATATATGGTGTCCCTAAAGTCTAGAAAAAACAAAAATACATATTTTCAAGGAATTAAACATTTTATTGAATTACAATATTCGCAAATAATATCTTCAATATGATTTCCATTATTTGTCATGCAAAGGTTGATGCAATATTCAACTGAAGTCTATGAAATAATTCTACACAGGTGTCACTTTGGGTACATTTACTATCTATGCGTTTTAATCAAGTGTGTTTCATCTGTGATTTTCCTTGAATACACCTTCTCTTTTAGCAAACCCCAGAAAAAGAAGTCAATTCTTTTATTTCTAAAAAAATATATATAGTTAATGAGATTTCCTGTGTCCAAATTTAGGAAATCCTGTATATATATGGCCCGTTGACGTGGAGCAAGGGTTAGCAAACTTGTCTGAATAGATCAATTAAAAATGAGTAGTAGGTTCGATCTTCATTGGAGGATGCCTAATTTCGGTCTTGTGCCACATTAGTGTTTGCTTATTCATTCACTGAATTACAGATGAGTTGCTTTAGGCTATGTCCAAGAGTTTCATATAAACTCTAGGATTAAGATTCATAAAATCATATATACAAAGTAATGCTGAAAAATCTTAGACCCAACTAAAAAGGATTTTCAAAACACATTATTCATTTTCATTCTATTGAGAATCGAGTGGGTTAGAAGTGAAAAAATGTATACAAATAAGAAAAAAAGCATATGAAAAAGACCATATGCAAATAAGAGAGAAAATAAACACTTTTCAAACAAAAAGATAAAATGTTTAAATAGCCCAAGCATCTACCTATAATGCTGTAATGAGGTATTTTAGCTATTTGCAAAATTTACATTGTTTAGACTGTTGTCCTCATCTTTATTGCCATATGCAAAACGTTTCAGCCGTTGTAGACCATGACCTTCTTCAGGATCTGTTATTATGTTTAAGATGAAGTATTGTAATTATTTAAATAATTTACATTTTGGACTATTGTCCTCACCTTTATTATTACAGTGACGACATTTCAGTCGTTAATTGATTGAATCAAATGTGACTTGACTCAAAAAGTTGTAAGTTTAATACAAGGCAACAACAGAGAGAACAAAATATGGAGAAATTAACTAAAACTGAGAAATCCAAAAGCATGGCACTTGGAATTTGAAGAATCTACCCCGTTGGACTAAATAAATGGTTCGTTTCGAAATTCCAACAAATATCACCTAAAGAACGCCAGAGCGTAAAACGCCCGAAAAGTCTTAAAAAGTGTAAATAATGTAAATATCTCCCAAACACTTAATACAATATAGCCAACCGATAATTTTCACTACATAAATAATTGCTTTTGATTGCATTGCAATAATTCTCATACCAGCGTTCATTTAAAAAATATATATCAAAATATAAACTTTTCATAAACAAAATCTCGCAAGCCCCTCGCTTCTTTGTTACCCGATCCAAACCCTGCTCTGCCATCTACTTTCTTAAGCCTGTTAAGTATGTTACGCGTTGCTTTCCCTTGTTTCTCATTCCCTCTATCTGACCTGTAAGTATCAGATTCTCTAATCCCTCCTTCCTCGTTACATGCCTCAGGAATTTTAACAGTCTTTTCCTGATGTTTAGTATTAGTTTCCTTTTTGTTTTCATTCCTTCTAAAACTTCATCATTGCTCACATGCTCGGTCCATGATATCCGCAGATATTTATAGGAAACAAATCCTATATCATCCATCAAATAACTCAAATTAAAAAAAAAAGTATTATTGCACACCCGCGAAAATAGATCAAAATGACTAAAAACATTTTTGAAAAACTCAAACCAAGGCAACTTTCACAAGTCACTATGAAAGTTAAGATTCTAGATTTTGATTGAATAGGGAATAGCAAATTAATCTATGACCCCGGTCAATTTTTTCTTAACACCTAGAAAATATGTATGGAGTTTTGATCCAGTCACATGACTAAAATCCAGCCAATCAGTCCGACATGGGAGTGAATCTGAAGAACCTCGTTGCAATCTGACTAATGAAAATTTAATTTGCCAACCCGGATGTAAAGGAACGTCACACATTCGTTCTACCTCTTCTTCCAACTTTCCTTTCTTCTTCTTCACCCACACACCGTCTAAGAAAACAACAATAACAACTTCAACTAACTACGATAACTACAATCTCTTTTATTGCTTGACTTTCCTTTTCACTTTTTCTCCGGCCGTAAGATAGAGAAGAACACATACTTTTATTAGCAACCTTTTAAATATTTTTACATACACGCATTCTGCTACTATCAGCTATGAACTCTTAATTTCTGTGGAACATTTAGATGCTTACATTTTTCTTTGAATAATTAACTAAATTTTCTTGATGAACATTTTATTTTTTCTTACAATTTTGTTATCCTGTTAAAAAAAATCTTTAATGTACAAACGAACTATTTTATCCTTCTACATTTCAACCAGCCTTCTTCTGATATTTAAATTGTAGGGACTTCGGCCGTGTTTGGCACAAGGCCAATTTGGCAAGCATCACCGGGCCCCTAAATATTCAGTCGTAATTGTTCTAGCGAGACAAGCTTGCACATCACTACACCAGGTTGTGAAACCCACTAGTAGTTTACTAATCGTAGCATAGATGTGCCACTTGGCTCAAAGAATGGAGTACCCAGTGAGGATATAACTCACTACTTGGTCGTAATAGTTCTAGAAAGACTGGCTTGCTAACCCTAACACCACGTCGAGGTGCCCAGTAGTAATTTACTAAGTGTAGCATATATGTGGTAGAAGTCCCGCCATGCCATGTACATTGTAGCGAATCGCCCTCGTTCCTTTTGTGTTCAATTACTGAGTTGTAATTTCCACTTAGGCTGCTTTTTTCCCGAATCGCTGATGTGTGAAATCAGCTCTTAAAAGGATGCTTACAAGACAAATAACCAGAAGAGAATTACTATAACATGGCTAAAAAATTTGTATTCATTTGCCAGTATTCACCAAATACAGCAACTTTTGACTTTATTTGCTCTTTATGTCGAGTAATTCTTTGCTCGTGCAACAAAAATTCCCCGAGGAGATGAAGTAATGAAGTTAGATGGCAGAGGATAGTGGATAAAAAATGATAAATAAAATTAATGTGAAAAATCTTATTTAAAATAATTCCACTCATAAACTGAACAAAATTTTGGGTTATCCAACAAATAAAGCATAATACTGAGCACTGATACTAAAGGACCCAAGGATAGGAAAACTCATTAACAACGGTCTATGATATTAGTGCTTCCTACTTAAATGTTATAGCCAATCATATCTCTCCACAGCTTTCTTTCTTTAATACCTATAAACTGGGAATTGTCATGTCTGTTCTTGAAAAGATAACTGTATGGTTTCTCGTTATTTTTTCCACAGGTTTGAATTCAGAGTCTTCCTTCTCATAGACTGGTTGACAACCAATGCTAAATAGCCTAGTTTGTTCTGGTATTTTACCTTTAGCTGGTGACGAGCTGATAGAAGTAGATGCGTACCTTTCCCAAGGCTATTAGTACGCAATAACAGAAACTGATTTAGATCGCCGATTCCGTTAATCTGTCATGTCTTACTTTCTTTTGCGGGGGAGTATTTTTCATTGTGTGACGGAGTTGTATTTTCTTTCTTTTTGTTGTTTTCCTTTTTGCTTTGGCGGTTAGTTTTGTTTTTGTACAAAGTTAAATGAGAATGATATATGAAGATAGTGGTGCATCAGTCTAGCAAGTGAGAGTAGCTTTTACTCTATCATTGAAATCAGCATTCGAAATTATGAATTTTCACTTTAGCTAGAATACTGATCACAAACGTGAATAAAAATACTCAACTCTCTCAGCCTCGAAACACAAAGTGGATTGATGTTGAAAAGCCCATAGGTTTAATCTAAATTGCAAGTTTGTTGAAGATCTTTATTATTGAAAGTTCGCTGATAAAGGAGAATATGTCAAGTTTCAAAGCAAAACAACAAAGGAATTTTTCTTTGTAGACAATTCAATACATGCTGTAGCTAAGAGTAATAAAACTGGATAAAACTAAATATAGTTGACTAAATTATCTTTTATTCCTCATTGAAGTCAGAAAGAATATTAACGATTTTATTAGTGATTTATTCCCAGTTGGTCTTATTTTCGCATTTTGAACAGCGATAGTGAGCGCTATCCGTCGACCGATTGCAAGCAAGCATATCCTGTAAATTAATATTCGCTTCTATGGTGAAATTTGTCTTGACGTGATGGTCAGTGAGCAAGTCGGATTAACCACTAGCACTGTATAGCCAGTTCAATCCTCACATAGTACGTCATTATTGTAGCCTTGCGCCAAAACTAATCTACCTTTACTAAGCATTTAGGATACCTCGGCGTCGAGTAATGGTTAGTCAACTGAGCTGATTGATCCTCACCACTGAATTCGCTCCTCATCGAATGCCCGATTTCTTTGGCCTTATGCTAAAACAAAACTTAGTTTACTATACATGCGTTACGGCATTGAGTAGTGTTTAGAGAGTTGAGCTGAATTGATCATTACACTGAATATTAAGTTCGATCCTCACTGAGTCTCCTATTCCTTTGGCCTCATCCAAAAACTAAACTAAGCCTACTAAATATTTATCGTACTTTGGCGTCGATTAAAGATTAAGGTGATAGTCTGTTTGGTTGTTATCATTGTGCTCAATCCTCACTGGTAGCCTCGTCATATTTTGCCCTTGTAACTATAAGTTTAGTAAATATTTAAAGCTGCTCAGCGTAGGGTAAGAGAGTTGATCTGATTAGCTATCATTATGGTGTAAAAAGTTATCTATATTTGATGTCATATTGTAAACTAATCTAACTTTACTGGGTTATTTTAATTTCATTCTTTGTTATTAAATTGTAAAATTATTTTAAAAGCAATTTCAATTTATATTTATTTAGCAAGCATATTCAATCATCCAGCTATAATGCTAAACGAACATTGTATAAAATATTATGTAATTGATGAAAATATTATGTTATGGTTAGCTATGCAGTTCAAAAACAGAAACCGGTTTTTTAGATACATAAAAATTTGGCACTTTCGGACGCCATACTTGGGGTGTTGACAGACAGTAGCTGACATATTCAATCAATCACACCTCGGATTACGTTGATGACAGGACTACTGTATTTAAGATAAGTTTCTGTCTTAAATTTCCGAAAGTAAGGAATTACTATTTTGTGAAGTCAGATTAAGGTAAGTTTCAATTTAAACAATTGACTTTAAAAAAGTGTCTTTGATGTAAATATTTTTTTCAAGATTTTTTAAACAGAAAGTTGGCTACTGTTGACGTAACCTGTCAATAAATCAAAAAATGGCGGAAAATTTAAAGTTTGTTTTTTTTTCGAAAAATTTCGGATTCCAATCGATATAATTTCCAATCGATATAATTTCAGTTTAAAATACACCAGTGTATTTTGATCATTGGAATTACTAACTTTAATCCCTTGGCTTTCAAACAGATCTAATTTTAAAGCTTGAAGATAGATTAATTATTTTTAAATTTTCAATTTAAATTTAGGTATCTAAGAATTGATTGGCGGTACCTAAATATATATATATATATTGTTTGTTTAATTACATAGTTTTGGTCATAATAAGATTAGACCAGTGCACATTTGTATTAAAAAGTGTTCAATACAATTATATTGTAGAACTTTTGAATATTTTCCATTTGTAAACGAGTTATTACGCGACATAGGTTTCTACCATGAATGGTGTCTTCAGGCAATTTGCAAATCGCCAGAAGATATCACTCATGGTAGAAACATAGGTCGCGTAATAACTCGTTACAAATGGAATATATATATATATATATATATATATATATATATATATATATATATATATATATATTTGACTTAGCATATTTGTAAAGTTGAGGACGGATTTTTTTCTGGTGTAGTTTTAAAATGATTAATTTCGTTTTCATTCTTAGCTAAAATGAAAATAACATCTAAATAGCGGTTATATATATCGGTTCAGTAACTTTTTAAAAAACCTTGTTTTCTACATGGGATATATAACAGAGAAGCACAAACCAGTAGGGTTTACCATACTTCCTTCATTAGTTTGAATGCAAATATTGTGGTCATAGAAGACGAATTTAGTAGTGCAAGCATAAAGTAATTTGTTGAGAATATTAAATTTGATAGATGGAGTTGGAATTCAATTACTTTTAAATACAGAGTTGAGGATTATGTCTATGGTTTCAGCAGCTAGAACATTAATAAATCAATTTTCTACATCAAGTTACTCAAGAATGGCTTGGTTTAATTTTGTAGTTTTATTATATATATATATATATATATATATATGTGTGTGTGTGTGTGTGTGTGTGTGTGTGTGTGTGTCTGTATACTAGCAGTATAGCCCGGCGTTGCTCGGGTGTAATGAAAGCTTTAAAACTAATCCATTTTTCTGGACGTTAGCACGAAAGACTAAAATGTTTCCAGTTAAAGCGAAAAAGTAGACTGAAAGAAAAATGAATGAATGTAAGTCAAATTTTCATTTCCTGGTATCGATTTATATATATATATATATATATATATATATATATATATATATATATATATATATTATTGGTTTTCTGCACTATTGTAAGAACTGCAACCTTGAAACTTCTGAATATCATTTCTTATGCCTTTGTCTATGAGTGTATCAACTTTGATTAAAATCGGGCCACTTCTTCTATAACCCGATTTTTTCGATTATGGATTTTCAATATTTATCGGGGGTACCTGGGCACTAAACCTAGTTAAGAACACTCGCAGTCGCTTATAGTACAACTGAGTAAATTTTCAAGAAAATCGGAGTCTATAGGTAACGGACACACACAGACAAAGTTCCATTTATAAATAAGTTTATATATATATATATATATATATATATATATATATATATATATATATATATAGGCAAATGAATAAGGAACGAATAAAATATTTGCAACGTTCAAAACATTAATTTAAAACAGTGCTCCGTATAAAAATAGAGCAATGAATATTTATTATAAGTTATACTTTAGAAAATGTACAAACTACAATCTATCTAGTAGATTGTAGTTTGTACTTGTTCATAAGTACAATTTATAATATATATATATATATATATATATATATATATATATATATATATATATATATGCTTGTGTGTGTGTGTGTGCGTGTTAAAACTATTATAATACAAAATAAAAAATTGCCAGCATTGAATGAAATATTTTCAACACTGACGGAGATCGTATCACAAGTGTGTATTTATGAATTAACACGTATAGATATTCGATTTTAATTACATTATTTTACCGTTTAACAGTAACATATGATGTCTATTTCAATTGTTTCGAGTTCCAGTTCTAGCAGTCTATTAACGGCAGAACTTAATCAGAGCTTACTTACCATCATGGTGAAACCCGTTCTTGATATTGTATATAATAGTCGAAAGTATCATTTCTTATGCCTAAAAATAATGGATTTTGACAATTTATTCATAACTTCAATTCCGATGTACTGCACTTCATTCTGAAGTTGTTTGCCTTCCATCAGCGTGGATGATACTAGGCTACAGAAGAGTCGCTTATCACGCCTTTACGAATAGATATTTTCCGCCGATATTTTTTTTAATCATATCACCCCGAACAAGGCGGTAACGCCACTGATGCGCAGGGGGCTACGTAAGAGTGAAAAGATTGGAAAAGAGAAAGCCGGAAACCATATCCTAAACAGGGAACAAGAGATGAGCCTCTTCACCTGTTCAATAGACGTGGGTGGAGTGCGAATCGTGCGATAGTTCAGCCTATCTACTCCAATTGAACGGGAAATATTATTCTGAATCAATTTATTGTGCTTAACTAGAATTTTTTTTCGTCAGACTCTGTCTTACATATTTATAAGTATTTTGCCTCGTCTTTTTTCGGCTTCTGCTATATATTAAGTGATTCTTACAAAGAAAAATACAAAGAAAAATCTGCATTGTTATTGGTGATAAACAGGCATCTCGGCTTCAATCATTCTTTTTGTTTAGACGAATTTTTTTTTAGTACCTAGACTTTATGAATGTAAATGGAGTAATAGATTTGCGTCAAGGTTTCATCATTTTACCGTTAAAATTGCTAAAAGTTGCCATGAGTTCTATATTAACATTTACTTCTCCAGCACGTCTCGTTTGAGGAACTCACTCACGGCTTCTTGTTTCTGTGTTATATCAAGCGTTATCTTCTGTCTTCTAAATGGATTCATCTTTTCTTTCGTTGGTGTAAAGTGAAACGACTGGAATTTGAACTCTCCTCGCTGATTTCACTTTCCCCGTCGAAAATCATCACATTATCTGCAAATCTTTTAAAGATTAGCAAATCCTTACGTGGTGTTATGTTGCACTTTGAAGTTATTATGACCATGAAGAGTTCGATCTTCATTGGGTGCTTCTATCTTCCCATTTTACTCCCACCGGCCTTGGCTAATTCCTTTCGCATTCTCATTCCCTCCGTATCCCATTGTTAAGAAGGAATTACCGCTCTTATAGCTTTTTCTCAAAAACTGTTACTTCGTTTAACAAACTCCCAAGAGGATGCTTTTCTGATCAGTGCCAGCTTCTAACATTGGCCAGCTGTTATACATATCCTCACTTTTACACTTCTTACTTCGTTACAATAGCACGTCAATAATTAACTGTCTTGTGAGGCTCTTAGGCCTTTTATTGAGTGAACAATAATATAAAAATAAGCTAATATCGTTAAAATTCATTCTAGGGATTATGAAGTTGCGAAGCTCTCTTGGATGATTATGGTGAAAATTACCGCGCTTTCTTCAGCATAGTAATATGTTTCTATTTGATATGTGTATAAACTGTCAAGGCACATAACATGTTAATAAAAGGCAACAGAAGAAAGTATGAACACTAATTCAAGGCAAGCATAAGGCTATAAAGTAATATAATACGTAATGTACTAAGTAGTAGTCACTCGAGGTGCATATTTATTTCAGTAAACTGGACAATCACATATGGAGAAGAGATATTAAGCAACAGAAATGTGGTTCTACAGAAGAATGCTGAGAATTCCTTGGTTAAGCAACAATTAAATTTTAGAGAAAATGGTAACAAAAAGGTCACTAATACTTAGCTTCAGGAATAGACATTTGAATATCTAAAGAATATAATGAAAAAAAGAGCTAAGAAAATAGTAGGTTTTGATTGTTTTAACACGAATAAAAGTATTCATAAAAAAAACTACATGAAGGCGCATCGTGATCGTGAAAGATGCCTTTCAAAAGCTAAGCAAAGTATCAAGAAACAAAAATTTCATTAGAAACAAAGAAATGAGTTCTGAACTGTTATGTAATATCAGTCCTCCTATACAGCAATGAATGCTGGACAATCTCCTGACAGATGAAGAAGAGACTTAAAACAACAAAAATATGGTTCTATTGAATGACGTTGAGAATACCATGGTTGAACATGTGGGTAATGATGAAGTTCTAATGAGAATGAAAACAGAAAGGACATTTAACATCAAGAAGAAGGATATAGTTAAAATTTCTAGGGATAATAATCAGTAAAGAAATCTTAGAAAACTTCATACAAGACATATTGAATGCAAGAGTAATAGAGGAAAACAATGCATAACGTACCTGGTGAGTTTGCGTGAATGGATGGTGGAACGAGGTTTATTAAGAGCTAAAAAAGACAGGAATTATGGAGAATCATAACCACCAACATCCTAAAGTGAAACGGTACATATGAGAAGAGAAAATGTGCATAAACTTATTTCATTGGAAATAAAGAAAAGAAAGAATACTGGGCTTTTATATGATATCTGTCATCCTATATTGCAGCGAATGCTGGACAATTTACTTAAAGATGAATCAGAGACTTGAAGCAACAGAAGAATGGTTCTACAGAAGGACGCTGAAAATACTATAGATCAAATATCTTTACATTGATGTAGTTTTAAAGAAATTAGAAAAACTCAATTGACTTCAAGAAGAAACAGTTCAAATTTTTAGGGAACATAATGAGGAAAGAAAGCTTGGAAAATTTTATACTTACAAGATAGATTTAAGACAAGGGGAGCAGCGGAAAATAGCACAAAACCTACTGAGTGAGTTTGAGTAAATGGATGGAGGAACACGTTTCAGGAGATATAAAAAGATAAAATTCATTTAGAGCTACAAAGTACAGCAAATTGTGGAGAGACATGATCGCTTACAACCTGAAGGGAGACGGTAGATCGATAGAAGAGAAAGAAGAACATGCTGAATATTAGTGTAATATTTATAACGAGCGAGTGGGTTCGAGCTGTCAAAAAAGACGGCAAAATATTTATATCGCTAAGCTATCTAAAATGAAGATAGATGTATCTACTATTGAGTATCTTACATTAAAGAATAAAAAAACACTAATCCTCCCTTCTGAGCGTGATAGTAGGAATATATATATATATATATATATATACTTGTAGTGATATTATAACATATTTATGTTATAAATCCTAAATAATCTTTCTTTTCTTTCTTTTTTAATCGTTTCACCCCAAGCAAGGCGGGACCGCCACTGATGTGCACGGGCAACATAAAGATAAAGACGAACCAGTTACTGGAGGTGTCAGAGAAAGAGCAAGAGAAGGATAGCTGAAATTCACCTGCAAAAAGATAATACCTTTTTAAAAGGAGTCACTATCGGTATTAATTATTATGGGTCAATTTCTACCGTTTGTAACTTCTTCTTTGATGTGCCGTTTCCCTTCAGGATGTAAGTGATTATGGCCCTCCACATCTGCCTATATCTTGTAGCTCTTAGAACCTTTTCTCTAGGCATTTCTCACAAACCCTGCTCTGCATTTCCTTATGTGATGACATTTGTAGGTAGAGTGAGAAAGTAAAAGAACAAGATACACGAGCTGATGTAGAAAGGACGAGGGAAGGTAAAAGTATATCAAGTATATAAAAGATGGGAATTGACATTGCATTTAAATTCCTGGAGGTTGTAGCTGTCAAGAAACCAAGTATACGGAATGAAGTTCCACAGGCAGGAACTGCGAGAAAAGAATCTATTGGAGTAGAATTATCGGCTACATTTGGTAGATTTAACTGTTGCCAGCCTGGTTGCTTGAGTAAATTATTGTGAAGGGTCCCCCAGGACCTAAGCTCGTCGGAGCAGAATCCATGAAAATATTTCTAGAAGAGACAGAGGGAGGTCACATCCCGCCGCTGAGAAAGTGGCTGGAGTTGAACTACCAGGACTGAACCGATCACATTACAGATTCTCTTTTAGAGCCTATCGTGAACACTGAGATGAACAGTAGGGGCCCCTGACTAGATATGACAATCGTATTCTATGATCGGTAGGATGGTTGATATATATATATATATATATATATATATATGAATGTTGTATATATATATATATATATATATATATATATATATATATATATATATATATACAACATTCATTATTATAGTAGAAGAATAAAGGATAACAACAGAAATTTGCAATTTTCAACAATGTTCTACAAATGCTATAAATTTTGATCTACCAAAAATAGGATTCATGTCGATGCCATGAATTTAATTTGACAGAGCTGAAATTGACCTGCATTAAGATAATACCTTTCCAAAAGTGGCCACTATCGGTATTAATTATTGTGGGTAAATTCCTACCGTTTGTATCTTCTTCTTTAGTGTGCTGTTTCCCTTCAGGATCTAAGTGATTATGGCCCTCCACATCTGCCTATCCCTTGTAGCTCTTAGCACCTTTTCTCTTGGTATTTGCTCTGCATTTCCCTAGCTGAAACCTATCAAATATGTCACGCGTATATATATTATACATAATATAATTATAAACATTCCCTTTTACAAGAACACTTAAGTTTCTTTATAGAAATTTTATAAAAACTTATAGAATTGAATATTAATAGAGATTTATTATAGATGCGTAAATTAAACTATAAGTAAAAAACTATTTTTACATTTTTAACAAATCTTGTGATTTAGAAATTTGTAGCTGCGAATTTATTACATTGTACAGAGTGAGATGTGTAAAGAATTGTCTCACAGTTGCGGCTTTACAATTTAAGCAAGAAAACGGATATATTTTAGTTTGTTTATATCTAGAAAATTATATATAATATATATTATAATAAATATATCTATTCAAGGGACTCATGATTTCGATTTAGTAAACGCACTGAAAATGCAGCCAAAAATATTCTAGTTAGCGATGTGTTTACTATTTCTCTTATCTAATATCATTTTATTTATTTAATCGTCATTAGTAGCTAAAAATATATAGACGATTTCGGAGGCCTGCAAGTTTTACAGTGTGTACCGTCGTTGCTGCTGGGGATTTTCCTGTTGATATAATTTCAATATTCGGAATGCCACAGTTATTGTGACAAGCAGTCTTTGTTCTACCACTGCTAATTGAATAAGCGATATTTCTATTATAACTAGGCATAAGAAATTTACGAGTAACAATAGATACAAGTTTGATCAATGACAAGATACATTAGAAACTGATTGTTTGCAATATTACAATGGTATAAATATGCTGACAGCATTAATCAAAGAGTATAAGAATAGTTGAAAGCTTAAAAACTATTTGGCATGACTTCACAGAATATATTGACAGTGTGATTGATTGACAAATCAGCATCATTTTCAGTCTATAACAGGAACTAATAACTGATAATCGATTTATAGATGCAAGTTCTCATCGAGATATGATCATGGCAGGATTTTATTTATGTGGTAAAAATAACCGCTCTGAAAAAATACGTAAAGTTAATCATATCCTGTGTAAAGAGTGGCCTGGAAATATATATATATATATATAAATAAACAAACAGGAATACCTGCTGTGATTTTACATCAACGATACATATCCTATGATTTTACAAGCTATGATTTTATATCAAATACTTATTAGGGTAATTTTACCTCTCATTCTAATGTCAAATCTCTCTCACCTTATTTTTCTCTCTGTCCTTTCATCTCTCTCTCTCTCTCTCTCTCTCTCTCTCTCTCTCTCTGTATATATATATATATATATATATATTGTTAAATAAAGAAGATAAGAGAAAAAATATATTTTTCTCGCTTACGCGTTTCGTTCTGTGATGGACTTTATCTCTTTGCCTTGATAAAGTCCATCACAGGACGAAACGCGTAGGCAAAAAAATATAGTTTTCCTCACGTCTTCTTCTTTAAACCATACTGTTCTTAATCTCGGATTATAACTGGGTATACTTTTCGACACACACACACACACACACACACACACACACACACACACACACACACACATATATATATATATATATATATAGGTGCCCACAGCGCAACTGGATGTGAGACAAGGTCGAGCTTAACGGATATACTGTACAAACATTCACAAACACCATCAGTACTTCCCCTTTTGGAGACGCCGAGCAATAAATCCATCTCCCTCCTGGGGGAGAGGTAATGCCTAGAGGGAAAGGCCCCTGGGGCTTTATAAATATCTACCAAGGCGACCACATCACGACTGGATGTGACACAAATCGAGTTTAAAGTTGGTTTAACGGCCATACCGTGCAAAAATTCCGCAAACCCCTCGGTACTTCCCATTTATTGTACCTGTTAATGCTTTCCGATGCGAAAACAAATAAAAAGCACCAAAAAATTCTTAATGCAAATAAATCCTGATTTAAAGTATATAAATAAATTATTTTACGATCTCAATTGATGGCTGTTTTACTTCTTTATAATAAAAGAGAAATTTATTTCATAACGTATACTTTTGATCTTTATATTAATACCGTAGTACCTACGTGTGTCACGCTGTAGAAAGAAATATGAACGCACACACACACACACACACACACACACACACACACACACACACAAAATTAAACATAGGAACGTCGGATGACGTACACACAAACGCACATGATAAAATAAAGAAAATGTCATAGCATGTTGTAATCTTTATATGATAATACAGTAATACCTACCAAGGTACCTACGTGTGTCACACTTTTGCTGTAATGAATGAAATTAAATGTATTTTGCAAATGCATAATATTTCTGGGAAAATCATAGTAATGGAAAAAGAATAAGACAACAAAGTGAGACAGCAATAGAACAGCAGAGAAGAAGACGAGAACGATTACGAGCAGAAGAGAGACAAGTAATCTGTAAACATAATAGAGAACGAATGCAAGAAAGGTTGTTGGTTGGTTGGTTGTTTTGTTTTGTTTTTATGGGATGTCAACCTCGGCGCGTCATTTATTGCCAACTAAATTTTATTTATTTATTACTGGTAATACCTTTTTCTTTCAAAAATATATTGTTTTTTTTTATATAATTTTTCTGTGCATAGTAATACATTTTTCTTTTTCGAGTACCAAGATTGTTTTTAAGGGCAGGGTCCACAAGTCCTACTCTGTTATTTATCCCATAACTGGAGGGAAAGGACGGATTAATACCTTTCCCAAGGGTACCAGTGCTTAAGTGAATGCAGAGTATTCAACTGGAATTGGAACTCGGCTCACCGATTTCTCTTTCCGAGACGATATCCACTGCACCACAACGCACATGCGTCACTAATCGCTTACAGCACCCGGTATTTCCAAGCGGTCACCCATCTAAGTACTGACCAGGCTCAACGTTGTTTAACTTCGGTGATCGAGCGAGAACCGGTGTATTCAACGTGATATGGCCGTAAGCCGCAAGCAAGGAAGAATGATATAGACGAAGAAGAGAGAGAAATCTATATTTATTATTAATGCAATATTTAGTTATAGTTGTTAAGTTCAAATAATTAAAAGGGGAATTACTTCGGATATTGTATTATCAAGGAATTTGCCATAGTGTTATTACAATGGTTTAAAAAGCACTACACCACTAAACAAAAATGTTCATGTTTGAGAACAATATTGTTCTTCTTCGGGTGATATTTTAAAAATAATAGTGAAAATGATTTATTTTAGAATATATAAGATGAATTCATGGTTATTTAAAAAATTACGGAGGGGTGGTTAGAGGAAGTTAAACAATACGATTGTGAGTGTCTCAGTCAAAAGTGAGAATTAGGTTGAACTAAGGAGATGAAAATTTAGATCGCGTTGGGAACATTGTTGCTTTATGTCATAACATGACACTTTTTATTTAGTCTGGGTAAGATACATACTAGGAACATACAATATTCAAATGCGTAGACCATAGTTTTTAACAGCAGGTTAGATTTTAGGTTTTTTTTTAAATTTAATTTTATACTACTTTATCTGTTAAAGGGGCCAGGTTGTTTTGGTTAAAATGATGATTAAGTAAGTGTGGTATACTAAAGTATATTGAAGTTCTGAAAACCAAATAAGTATTGTGTAGATCATTAATTTTAATAAAATAATTTTTAAGCAATATCAGAGCATAAGTTATAAATGAAGATTATAATTAATTAAATCTTAAAGAGAAATATTTATGGTGTTTATATGGTGTTTGTATGGTTTAGTAGTAAATTATTTTTAGGGAACATTAGGCACAGAGGCAGATGTCATAGAAAGACTTACAGATTCTTTTGTTTTCCAGAAATTTTTCGCTTTACCTTGGGGTTTTATTTGTATCATTTCATCGCTAAAAATACGCAGAAAGTAATGTTTGGTTTCGGTACGCGTTATTTCTAAGGAAAGTTAAATGCAAATACCACCTCTCCTTAAAAGTGTTGTCGGTAGACCCAATGTAAACTTTTTAATAGTTGAGTTTTTATTAGATAATATAGTACATTGGCAAACAATAGAATTTGTTAGACACCTATTTTCCAGTGGGCAATTATTGAGCACTTTTTATAAAAGTAAAGGCAAGAACAGTAGGTTTTAATCTATCTGTTCTTCGACTTCCTTACAATATATATATATATATATATATATATATATATATATAAGTTCGGTTGATTCTTGTATACATTATTTCGCTACAGATTTAAAGAAAAATTATTTCGTTTTATCATTTGCATACACATACACACACACACACACACACTAACGTTACCGACGTATAAAAACACACATTCACACATTTAGCCACCCATGATTTTCTCAAACACATATTTTCAAAATCGTCCGTCGTTTTAATACACATGACTCGTATATTATTACGCCCCTATCTGACTAATGGAATCAAGCCCCGATCAACAGTCCGATATATTGTCTCTTTGTTTTTTGAATTTTTTAAAAGAATTTTAATCTTTAATCTATTTAAGTGAAGCGTGTTAGATTAAAGGCACTTGTCTCACTTGTTCTTTATTTATTGTATCATCTAGTAAGATTCCACTTCATATATTAAACTTCATATTTAAATTATCCGAAGTTAATATCTGGGGAAATATGGCCCAAGCTTTTCTTTCTTAAGTTATCATCAGGATAGGTGGAGACAAATTGTGAGTGTTGTGAAGTAGGCAAAGAGTGTTCTTGTGACCTTGACAAGTCATGGTGTGTGTGTGTGTGTGTGTGTGTGTGTGTGTGTGTGTGTGTGTGTGTGTGTGTAAACTAAAACAGTTGAATATTACCTACTGGTACCAGTGCTTGGTATTCGATCTCAGATCTCAATCGTGAAGATTTCATATCTTCACTTACATAATAGATCATTTTTTTCTTAAAATGCTGACACAAGACAGTCTTCCGAATCCTCAGTTAGACTGCTGTCTGAATAGACAAAAATGATTATATATATATATATATATATATATATATATATATATATATATATATATATATATATATGCGACCTAGTAAAAATAGCTGCATATAATCGACCAGTTTTGGTGACTTGGTTTTTTAACCGAAAAGAAAAACAAAATTTGAATGAAGACTTTTTAAGACAAGTAAACAGACAACCTTCCTTCACAGTGGAGGCTGCCGCGACATAATTTTCCCAACCCAATTTCTGCTGATTTTTTCTCTGTTGCGTGATTGGGCTAATCTGGGTAAATATCAATAACTACAGAGGTGATAGTATTTAGTGATTGCGCAAGCAAAAAGAAATGTGACGCGGGAGAAGCAACTGAAGCGAGTGTCCTTGATAGACGAGCATAAACAATGCAGCAGTTGGCATGGAAAGAATTGACGCACGATGTTGGTTTTAAGTATGCAAATCGAGAGAAGCAGACCGACGCAGCAGACATTAAAAAAAAGTGCAGTCAAATAATCGCGAGTGAATGAGGAGAATTAGAAGAAGAAAAAAAAACAGGTACGGAAGATGAAAAATATATTTAATATCCTTTTTTCTTTTGTATAACGCTGAATATGCTGTACTAGCAGTATAGCCCGGCGTTGCTCGGGTGTAATGAAAGCTTTAAAACTAATCCATGGTTCTGGAGCTTAGACTCTTTGGACGTTAGCACGAAAGTCTAAAAAGCAATAGTTACTTCCAGTTAAAGCGAAACCGTAGACTGAAAGAAAAATGAATGGATGTAAGACAAATTTTGATTTCCTGGTATCGATATCTAATTTTCTGCACTATTGTAAGAACTGCAACCTTGAAACTTCTGAATATCGTTTCTTATGTCTTTGTCTATGAGTGTATTAAATTTGATTAAAATCGGACCACTCCTTCTATAACCCGATCTTTTGGATTATCGGTTTTCGATATTTATCGGGGGTACCTAGACACAGGATGTGCGTTGTGGTACAGTGGATATTGGCTCGGAACGAGAAACCAGGGAGCCGTGTTCGAATTCCAGTTGAATCCATTGTATTCACTTACGCGCAAATACCCTTGGGAAAGGTATTAATCCGTCTCTTCCTTCCAGTTATGGGTTAAATAGCAGGACGGATTGGGTTCTATAGCCTTGGTCGGCAACCAGTCTACCGCAGAAAGCAATGGCAACCTACTGCGGGATAATCTTCTGCCCAGTCAGTCATGTCTCTTTCGAGACATGATCGCCCAAGTGTGTATCACGTATGGCACTTAACTGACCTAGACACAAAATCTAGCTAAGAACACTCGCAGACGCTTATAGTACAACTGTGAAAATTTTTAAGAAAATCGGTTCAGCTGTTTCGGAGTCTATAGATAACGGACAGTTCCATTTATATATTAAGTTTAGATTTAGATATAAACTATGTCAGATATTGTTATGCAGTGATTGATTACGACATATGAACGCTTTGCAGGTTGTTTAAAGTCAGAAAATATTTTTCAGATTTTAAGAACTTTTCCAGAGATAATAATGATCTACTGATACATGTTCTACTAATTAACCCATGGCTGGACGGAGAAGAGGTGGATTGATGACGTTCCTATGCGTATTTGCACATATAACGAACACGATATATAACAAACCCGATCAAAGGTAGAACATGGATCTCCGACTTCCAACTTCAATGGAGTTTGTTATATTCCGAGCCGTTATCCATTACACCAACTGCACCTAATATTCCAAAAAGGTTACCCATCTAGATAAGAACCAGATTCGACATTGCTCAACACCGAAGTACGAGAATCACTGTTTTAACATGATACATCCTTAAGTCAGTGCTATGCATTTTTTTATATAATCATTTCACACAAGCAAACAGGACCGCTACTGGTGCGCAGGGGGTTACGGTGAGAGAAAAAAAACAAGCTATAGAAGATGTCAAAGAAAGGATAAGAGATGAATGAGAGTTAAGGAGATAGAAGATGGCAACTGACATTGCATTTAAACTTTTGAATATTGTAGCTATCAGGGAAATAAACAAAGAGGAGGGTGTTCCACAGTTGGGAAGTGCGAGAAAAGAAACTATTAGAGTAGATAAGGTGGTTACAATTAAGTATTTCGACACTAAATAGGTGGGACCTTGATGCCAATCTTGTAGCACGAGTAAATATATGTGGTCGAGGAACCAGGTAAAAAAGCTCATCAGAACATTCACCATGGAAATACTTGTAAAAAAGCCACATCACGTCGGTGAAAAAGTGACTTACGGCGAGTAGCCAAGTCAGGATTGATTATATTGCAGATCTTCATTTGGATTTTCGTCGAGAACTTCAAGATCAATAGCAGATATGGAAACAGTATTCAATGCATGGACAAATGGTAGATTTATAAATGTGCAAAATTGATTATTGACGAGAAAAAACTTCCTGTCCCGACACAGTGACCCAATCTTCTTGGCTGTTGATGCAGCTATAGATTTGATGTAGTCATTCTGATTGAGGTCGTTTTAGAGACACAGTGCATTTCACTAGAGGAGACTAGCATCATCCATTCTGATAGTAGACAGGACAGTTTCTCTGTGGTGATTAAAGGAGAGCAGCTTCGTTTTGGAGGCATTAAAATTTACAAGCCATTTCCTATCCCATTCAATCTCAGATTGGAGGTCCTTTCAAAGGGCAGCAGCCAGGTTTACATTGTCAGCCTTGGAAGATTTACTATTGAGACGTTTAATGTTTATTTACATTAACATGCTAATGTTGAGAAAATGTTTTCTCAATAAAACTGATATTAAACAAAATCTTCAGACTAGAATTACATGGACAATGTAGTGCAGATTATAATATCCGTCCTTATTTAAAATCTTGATAATCTGGAGATATCTGTTTTTATTATACGCGGCAAAATAAATAGTATAAACTTTTCTTTATAAAAGTTGGCTGATGATATAGACCATGGAAACAAATGTTTCATTAAAACAATGTCCCAAATATCTAAACTCATCCAAGTTTATATGGACTTGACATTCTGTGACTTTCATCAGTCATTCATCATTGATTTAGTTAACTTATCAACTCATTCGTTAAGAATATTACTTCCAACCGGCTTTATTGCTTCCCATTAATCTTTTATTTATTATTCATTAAGTTTTTCATTCACGATGGTGGATGAGGCACAATTCAGTAATAGTTTGTGGCTCGGATTGAGAAATCGGTGAGCCGAATTTGAATTCGAGTTCATTACATTTACTAACAAACTGAGGAAAAGGTATAAACCATCTCTTCTCTCCCAGCTATGGTAAAATATCACGACAGTGGTGTGTGGCAACCAGTTTAAGAGAAGAAACTCTGAACTTAAGCCTTGTAGGTCCTACTTCTTCAGGTAACTTCAAAAACAAGTCCACGGGATAACCTCAATATGCAAAAAGTACAAAAGGAACTGGCAGGCTATTGCACTATTCTGTCGGGAATGTCATTATGAAAAGCAATTGTTAGATAGAGGAGAGTGGTGACCACAGTACGATTATGAATATATTTTAAGTTTTTTGGTGTCAGTCAGTCAGTTAAGTGCCATACGTGATACACGCTTCTGGTGATCAAGTCTCGAAAGAGCAGAAGATTATCCCGCAAGTAGATTGCCATTGCTTTCTGCGGTGGAGTGGTTGCTAGCCAAGGCTATAGAACCCAATCTGTCCTATTATTTAACCCATAACTGGAAGAAATAGACGGATTAATAACTATTCCAAGGGTATTTGTGCGTAAGTGAATGCAAGCAATTCAACTTGAATTCGAACTCGGCTCCCCGATTTGTCATTCCGAGTCAATATCCACTGCACCAAAACGCACATCTGGGTGTAGCCGCTTGAAAAATGTCTTGTTGAAAAACTTGTAATAATTTTCTCTCTTTAGATTGATAGCATCACAAGTTTGTTAAATAGGTTATGCGTTGTTTTCCCATGTCCATCTTGCCTTCAATAAGTTGATTGAGTAGAAGTCTTTTCCAAGCATTGTTTTCCAAGCCCTCTTTCTTCATTATGAGTCTTAATAATTTCAGTTGTCAATTGTATAATTGTCCTTTTTGTTTTCATTTTCTTTAAGACTTTCTCGTTGCTCACTTTTTCGGTTTACGGTATTCTCAGCATGAGTAGGGCTACATTTTTTGTTGCTTCATGTCTCTTCTTCAGCTTTGAGGAGATTATCCAGCATTCCAATTTAGGAGGACTGATAATGCGCCTAACAAGTATAAAATAATCTGAAAAAATATCGCTGAAACGCACGCTTTCAAGCGAAGTATTAACTTATCTTTGAATAAAGCAAGTATCGTAATCTTATTCTAAGGAATGAGCTCATGTCTGGACAGGAGTTTTCCTTTCAGACTTGATGCGCAATAAATATCTGCCGAGGAAGTAAGTAAACCACATAATGTTTTTAAACAAAACGATACACAGCAAAAGCAAAATTGGCGTCCAGGCTTCAGTTTGATTCTCGTCGCCATAACACATCTTTCTTGTGGTTTTTTTAACAAATACTTTTATTGTAATTTTTCTGTTGAACTTAACCATTATGTTACCTAGACTTTATGAATTCAAACGCAGTATTATATTAGAGGGCGAGATCTCATCAATTTACAGTTAAAATGACGAGATGTAACCATAAGTTCTAGGCTAACAGTTTCTTTTATCGTAACCTCACTTCTGGAAGTAAATTCCAGCTTATTGCTTTCCTGTCAAATTTGATCTTCAAAAGTTTAAACGCAGTGTCAATCTTTTTCTTTTGTGTTCTTAAATCTTGTTCGTTGTCGTCTATCCTGACTCGTTGCGTCTTAGTAGCTTTATTGCCTTGCTTGGGGTGAAATGATCAAAAGATATTGTGGAGAGCCATAAACGCCTGAGTCCTGAAAGGAAATGATGCATAAAAAAGATAAATTGCATAAAAAGACATTTTTGCTTTAAGCTGTTTTGGCCACCTTTATGAAATATCAATCTGAGTCGAACTCATGCAGAATAAATTTAAGCGACCGCCTTTATTTCATACAAGTCAGCCCGTGTCATCAAACATGTTGATATTGATATGCCGTCTAAAAAGGCGACAACATATATATTGATGTAACTTTTATTGAGTATCTTACATGAAGACTTAAAAAAATAATCTAACCTCCCCGCCCTGAGCGTGACAGGAGGAATGAATATATATATCTATAAAATATATTATGAAAATTAACAAAATGTTCTTCAAACAACCGACAATTTGAAATTATTTTTGATCGATACTAGTATTTAAGTACATATTCAGTTTATAAACAAACAATATACATATATTTATTTCTACCGGCCTTATTATTTACGATAAATGTTTGTTACGAAAATGTGTGTCATTCGGCAGGATTCGAACCTGCGATCCCTATCCACATAGGGGAAAACCACAAATTGCTCTAGGGCGTCTTAAAACTCTCGACCATGAATAAACAACAAGAGTTTTCGTAAAGAAAATGAAATTAGTTGACGCTGCTTTGCTGTTGTCTCTCTTTCTCCATTAGCGTGACAGAAGATATATATATATATATCGACTTTCAAAATCTTAATTTAAAGCAGTGGTTAGTATACAAATAGAGCAATGAATATTTATTATTAAATATTACATTAGAACATGTAAATAACGACTACAAAATCGTACATTTTGTTTAGACATGGAAAGTACAATGTCATATCAGGTAGTTAGCACTGATGGGAATAAACGCATTTATATATCTGTACTAGCAGTATAGCCCTTCGTTGCTCGGGTGTAATGAAAGCTTTTAAATTAATCCTGGAGCTCAGAAACAGCCAAAAGAATATATGTGTGGATTTGTATAAAGGACATACAGACAGATAAACAGACACACACACAAAGATCTTGCCTTTTACATATATATATATATATATATATATATCATCGATTTTCTGCAATATTGTAAGAACTGCAACCTTGAAACTTCTGAAAATCGTTCCTATGTCTTTGTCTATGAGTATATTAAATTTGATTAAAATCGGACCACTCCTATTACCCGATTTTTTCGATTATCGATTTTCGATATTTATCGGGTGTACCTCGACACATAACCTAGCTAAGAACACTCGCAGACACTTATAGTACAACTGTGTAATTTTCAAGAAAATTGGTTCAGCCGTTTCGGAGTCTATAGGTAACGGACACACACAGAAACACACAGTAACATAACATAAGTTTATATATATATATATATATATATATATATATATATATATATATATATATATATATCTTTATGAAAACAACACTCCACTTTTATTTTGGGGGAAATGACATACATATACAACGGTCTGTATTATAATAAATCGGATTCACTTTATTAACCTGAAAACCTCATTGAAACGTATACTTTTAAGAGTAGTATCTTTGTAAAAAGTAAGTATCTTTATTTTAGTTATTCTTAGGAATGATCTCGCGTCTGGGCAGCAGTTTTTTGTTTAAGACTCTATGCGAAATAAATATCTACCTTCGGAGCAACTATACGGCCTGACAAAACGATACATAGCGAAAGCAAAATGCAATCCCGATATTACGTAATAGTTCAATACACTTTTTCTTTGTTCCTAACGAAATTTTTCTATTACTTAATATCCTTGGACAATTTTCGTTATTTCAATGCGCTTTCAACTTTCAACGGGTGGGCTTCTTCAGTCTATCAAGTGTTCTTACAAAACATGTGTTGAAATAACGTAATTTTACAAACAATCTTTAAGATTGTTTGTAAAATTACGTTATATAACATATAAATAATAACAACAGTTGATATTTGTCAAATCTCTATATATAAAAGGCAATCTGTGAGTCTGTGTGTGACTGTTCCCGATGCACGCCTACATTTTTAAAGCTACGCCATTGAAACTTTCTAGGGACACATATCTACAGGGAAGCCAAGTCGACACATACTTTTGGAGTCTAAGTTCAGCAATTTTATCTTTCGCACTTTTTGGCCGATGGACATGATTGTTTACATTTGCCCCGTAAAACAACTAAAATCTAAGATGTTTGCTGAATTACGTCACAGAAATCAAATCACACGTGTCAAAGGCGACTAAAATATCTACTCTAAAACATCGATGTATTTAAAGTAAGAAAATCGTTTATATTTTTAAATGTACTCAATTGCTTAACTTAATTCTCGAAAAATGTGAGCATTTGGTTGTTTTTGTTTAGAGGCATATTAAGACCTCTATGGGTCATGTTATCCCAAAATCCAAGTATATTGTTCGCCATTTTATTTATTTATTTTTTTATTTTTGTTATTTTTGGATTATTTGCGCGTAATTGAAAATAACGAAACTAACAGAAATTGGAACTCGGCTCTGATATTAGCAATTCTACGCTGTTATTCATGACACCACCCTCACATCCAAGCTTACAGCACCTGATATTTCTAACTGGACACCACTCTAGGTAGTGACTAAGATCAACGTTGCTGATCTTTGGTGATCGAACGTGGCGCGGTCATTCAACGTGATGTGTCTATTAGCCTATATCTATCTAAATCTAAACTTATTTATAAATGGAACTGTGTGTGTGTGTGTGTGTGTGTGTGTGTGTGTGTGTGTGTGTGTGTGTGTGTGTGTGTGTGTCCGTTATCTATAGACTCCGAAATGGCTGAACCAATTTTCTTGAAAATTTATACAGTTGTACTATAAGCGTCTGCGAGTGTTCTTAGCTAGATTTTGTGTTGCGGTACCCTCGATAAATATCAAAAATCGATAATCGAAAAAATCGGGTTATAGAAGGAGTGGTCCGATTTTAATCAAATTTTATACACTCAAAGACAAAGACATAAGAAACGATATTTGACTTACATCCATTCATTTTTGCTTTAAGTGGAAACAACTATGGCTTTTTAGTCTTTCGTGCCAACGTCCAAAGAGTCTGAGCTCCAGGACTATGGATTAGTTTTAAAGCTTTCATTACATCCGAGCAACGCCGGGCTATACTGCTAGTAGATAATAAAGAAAAGAAATCAGAGGAGTCAATTTTGACCTCGAGCTTCCAGGTCGGAACCAATCACATTATAGATTCTCTTTTGGAGCCTGTCAAGAACACTTACACAAACAGTATGATGGATTCGGGCGGGAAAAACTTCCTGACCCGACACAATGACCTAACCTTCCTTCTAAAGTACAGGACATTGTGGAGAGTCATAATCTGTAACGTCTTGAGAGGACACGGCACATAAGGAAGAAGAATATTTTCAATCTTTATTTACGCCTTCGGATTTTTGTGTCGCATTTTCCGTTTATACTCTAACCAGATAGTTATATTTCTGTAGCTCATCATTTTACAGTTGAAATGACTAAATGTTACCTTAAGTTCTATGCTAACAGTATTTTTACTCTCGCACTTCTCGCTCGTGGTACTCTCTTCCATTTTCTTGGTTCCTAGTCAACCCAATAGCATTTGTTTACAGTCACATCAAGTTGTAACGTGATATTGCACAACATTCACTGCCATATAGGAAGACAGATATCACCTAACAGTTCAATACTTTTTTTTTGTTTCTTTGTTTCTAAGGTTTTTTTCCGTTAGAAACAAAGAAAAATACTGAAATGTTATGTAATATATGATCACCTATATGACAGGGAATACTAGATGAAGAAGAAATTTGAAATGTCAGACTGGGTTCTATTGGCGGACATTAGGCAAATTATGTGAGCACAATCGGAGCCAATAAGTCATACGTAAAATCATAGAGTACAATTAATTGATACGTAATTAGAAAAGAGGACTTAGAGAATTTAGTACTCATAGGATATATTGAATGCAATGGAATTACGGAAAAATAGTGAATAAACTACCTGACATATTTGTGGGAATGGATAGCAGAACAATGACAAATAACGGAGGGGTAAAATGTCACTTAAAGCAACAACAAGATGTAGAAAGTTATGATTTCTTACGTCCTGAAGAGACCCACCATATAAAAGAAGACTTACCACGTCGATTGGCAAGATTAAAACCATTAATTGATTTTTTTACGGCACCAACTTGTTAGCCATTACACCACTGCAAGCGCAAACATACACACTTGTGCAAATTAATTGAAACAAAACGAATAATGTTCTCCTAGGATCTTTCGCACTTTCCCTGATCACGTATACGTCGTCTCTTGACGTTGTTTTTCTTTTCCGACCGCATTTTCCTTTACGTTTCGGACTGATGGATCTAGTTTCTTTCTTCGTCTTGATGACACGACTGACAGTTGAAAGGTTGATACTAACAATTTCCGCGATGTCTCTGTAATGCTTGCCAGTGTTTTCGTTCTGTGTTACAATTTTGCTTTCGTAAGCTTCTTTGGAGTAACGGCCATTAGAGACTATGACTGTAGGACAGCTAATCGATAGTCGAGACAATAGTGTCTGGGTATGATAAAAATCTGATGCAATCATGGATGACGCAATATTTTTCAACATACGCCCCGAAAATAGATTCATATTACTGCACATTAATGCAAATGACCTAATATAATAAAAAATACAAATCGATTACACTCTGTTACTCCAGTGGGTCTACAATTGTCAGTATGGTGAAAGAAACGAAACTAAAACAGTTGTTTCAATTAATTTGCACAAAGGTTTAATAGTGCACAGCAAACTGTATTCTGAATATCACTTGCACGAGTGGTGCAACACAAATTTCTTGCCTTCATTTGCTACATGCGAGATTAAACTGAGTTCGAGTTCTTGCAGATTTCACATCAAGATGAGGTATTATTCTCATGTTAATTTTTCGAGTGTACTCTTCCATGATGGCTTAACGCGTGTTGAAAGAGAGCGCTTGGAGATACTCCCGTAGAGTGCCAGTTCTTTTGTTTTGTTTTGTTTTTGTTTTTGTTTTTTTTTGTAAACTTGTTGCCAACCAAAGCTATATAATCTAGTCTGCCCTGCCATTAAACCTCTCCGAGATGGTTTTGAATTCAGAAGTTTCTTTTTCCTAGACTAGTGACCACCCAAGGCTATAGTACTCGGTTTCCTTCTATTTTTCCATTACTGGATTTATACCTTTCCCGAGTGCACATAGTGAATGCAATTAATTCGACTGTAATTCGAACTTGGCTCTCCGATTCCTCAATCCGAGCAGCTATCCATTACTCCACCATTCATAAATATAAATGCGCATTTCTTACAGATACCAGGAATCTGTGTTTTAAAGGGAAAAACAGGATTTTAAATGCGAACTCCCCTACGGTTCGTCTACTAATGTTTAAGCAATTTAAAAGCCACTCAAAGTAGAAGGTTACCGAATTCGTCTTCTATGTGTCGTGTCCCTTTAGGGCGTAAGTGATGGCCTCCCACATCTCCCTATCCCTTGTAGCTCTTAATACGCTTTCTCCTGTTACGCCTCCCAAAGCCCGCACTGTCATCCTTTTACTCAAGCCCATAAAACATGTATTACTAAATTAAGTTATTTTAATGGCGTACAAGAGGTAAGTAGTACATATTACGATTATTTTTTTATAGATAACGTTTGACTCTAGACATGAAGAGGTTAAGAGCATAGTCATCGAAGAAACATTATATCGGGAGCTGTTCCACAAAGTAACATTTCCAGCTGGGTTGTTTCTGTTTAGCGATATATCAACCTTTATATGTTATTTAAGTCTAGTTATTTTGCATACAATTATAATTATTTAATGCCGAAATCTAGATATTTTGTTCAGTTTTAATTATTTAATGCCGAAATCTAGCTCTTTTGTATACAATCTTAATTATTTAATACCGAAATCTAGATATTTAGTTCAGGATTTTAATTATCTAATGCTAATATCTTGATATTTTGCTCGCAATTTTAATTATTTAATGCCGAAATCTAAATATTTTGTACACGATTTTAATTATTTAATGCCGAAATCTAAATATTTTGTACACAATTTTAATTATTTAATGCCGAAACCTAAATATTTTGGACACAATTTTAATTATTTAATGCCGAAATCTAAATATTTTGTTAACGATTTTAATTATTTAATGCCGAAATCTAAATATTTTGTAGACAATTTTAATTATTTAATGCCGAAATCTAAATATTTTGTTCACGATTTTAATTATTTAATGCCGAAATCTAAATATTTTGTTCACGATTTTAATTATTTAATGCCGAAATCTAAATATTTTGTTCCTAACACCTCTATGGAAGCTGTCTGAGTGAAACTTCCTCCTTAAGAAATATGAAGTGGCTGAGGATGAGTTTAATCTGTGCATGTAACTTTACGTGTCCTTGCTGTGAAGGCCTGAACTAGTGGAAGTAAGTAATGCAGCTCATCTGAACATCTAGAAAGGGGCTAACAGCGTTTTGTCTGTGAGACTGTTGAGTGGAAAAATTCATCCCTCGCAAGAGCTCGTAAATAATTCTGAACTCAGCAAAAGCTGGAAAATTAGAACTGGTAACCGTTTAAAGACAGAAAGTGGCAGATGATCGAGTACTTTCTGGAGCGATAAAAGAAACCGGCCATCATCCTTAGCGGTGCATCTTACATCGGTGTTCCACTTGACGTCTGAAGTGAAAATGCAAATGATGTCCAAAACAAAGAGCTTCAATGTGTACAGCTGTTCCCCCATGACACCTGCATCGGAAAAAATCCAGTGTCTATTCTGTGATGGTTAAAGTTTACTTGATTGGTTTTTGACGTTTAGTTGATTTTGCTTTGAGTCATATCAACAACTGTATGGATTACTGTTATAGAGTGGTTGACACCATTGCAGCACTCTCAATGATGGGATGGCCCATGGTCTAAAATGGTCTATTTAAGTAAAGAATAGTAGCATTCAAGACGTAATATTCGTGTGTCATTTGAGTAATATTCGGACTGATTACATTTTTTTTTTTTAATCGTGTCACTCCAAGCAAGGCATTCCACTGCCACTATAGCGCAGGGGGTTACATAGAGGGATTGGGTATAGGAAATGTCAGAAGAAGGGAGATAGACGACTAAGGATGTACATAGGGAGAGAGTTGGAGAGAGTGGGTGTGAGTTAGTGTGTTAGGAGGTGTCTATTGACCTTACATTTAAACTCCTGGAGGTTGTAGCCGTCGGGGAAGCAAGCATGGGGTAGGGAATTCCACAGGCGGGAAGTGCGAGGAAAGAGGCTGTTGGAGTAGAAATTGCGGTTACATTTCATCGGTTTCACTGTAAAAGGGTGAGACCTAGTTGCCAATCTAGTATCTCGTGCAAATTCACATCTAGGGGGCACCAGTGATTTAAGTTTGTCAGAGCAGAATCCATAAAAGTATTTATAGAACTTCGGCGACTATTGCGATCTAAACTCTCCTCTCTGTACTGTAAATTCTGTCTTGTCTGTTATTGTAACTAGATTGCTGTTCGGTGTATATCTGTTCATCACCGGATATTGTGCTGAATAATACCGCAGCACACTTTTTCTGTGCATCGTATCCAACTCGGTGATACAACAGTTACTTAATGCCTAAGTCTAAATATCTGGGAGAGAATATTATGGCTTCAAATAATATATGTTGAACGCAGTTATATACCTTCAAGTACAGATAAAATGTATTACTGGTTATGTTACTATATGTATTGTTGACAGTTTTACTTTATATATATATATATATATATATATATATATATATATATATATATATATTGCTGGAAATTTTACAATAAAAATGTATTTTTATACTTTCATAGTGTTTTGTTTTGTTTGAAGGTTTTATTTATCCATAGGGATGTGCGTTATGATGCAGTGGATATCGGCTCTGAACGAGAAATCAGGAAGCCGAGTTCGAATTCCAGTTAAATTCCTTGCATTCACTTACGCGCAAACACACTTGGGAAAGGTATTGTTATGGTTTAAATAATAGGACAGATTGGGTTCTATAGCCTTGGCTGGCAACCAGTCTACCGAGGAAAGTAATGGCAACCTACTGCGGGATAATCTTCTTCCCAGTTAGCCATGTCTCTTTCGAGTCATGATCGACAAAGCGTGTATCATGTATGGCATTAACTGACTGACTGATTTGCCCATAGCAAGATCCTAACAGAAACTATTTTCTGAGTAAATGTATATTTTTTTTAAAAGATATATATAATTTATAGATCATAAAATGCATTCTTGATCGTTTTAACATAAAACTGTACTGTTGATTCTTGTTTGGAAGTTCAGTACTTGTCCATAGATGGGGCCCTCAATATGGACCTGGGAACAATAGCAATTCAGAGATACTTTCACATTCCTTAAAATCTTAAATCTGCGATATAGAGACTTTGCTACCGGATATCGTTTATCGCCCAGGACGCGGTTTTTGATGTATGTTATAAGCCAGTTACTTCCTTTCCCATTCAGCTGGGCGAGCAAGTTCAGAAGATAGTTGAAAACGATCTTTCGCCTTCCATTTCCTAAACACTTAATAACAAATATTTACATTTTAGTAGTAGCAGCAGTACTAGTAAAAATAGTAGTAGTAATCATTATACTATTACCAACATGAATATTATTAATGCCAGTAATAGTAGTAGTAGTTAATCCTTTTACTTATTATTTTACTAACACAGAGTTCCGAAAAGCGAAACACGAGGTCCAGTGGTATGATGAAATATGTTTTCCAAAGGCTCAACAAAGTAATAAGAAACAGAAAATCTCGTTCGAAACAAAACAGCTTCTTTCTTTCTCAGACCTGTTACTTTGTTGAACAATATCTCGAATTTATATGTAATATCAGTCCTATATATATATATATATAGGACTGATATTATATATAAATTCGAGATATTATTCAACAAAGTAAATATATATATATATATATATATATATATATATATATATGATATTACACACACACACACACCCACACACACTCATATATATATATAGTAAATCCTGGAAAATGGAGATGAGAGTATTTCAGACAACAGAGAGTTATTTCTTACAGAAGGATGCTGAATATAGCATAGACTGAACTTTTGAGTAAATGATTTAAGGAAAATGGCAATAAAAATGACGCTTGTACCTCGAATCAGAAAAACAGTTGGAATTTCTGAGAGATATAAAGAAGATAGAATATTCATGGATTGTTTTCTTTGTTTTTGTTTTTTGTTTTTTGTTTTTTGTATTTTTTTTACCGTTTATCAACCATTTGCAGGATATTTAAAGCCAGAAATATTTTATATTCTAAGAATTTTTCTACATTTACGATAATAATGATTAACTGATACAAGTTTTACTAATTAACACATAAGTAGTGAAAGAAGAGGTGGATTCATGCCTTTCTTAACGGTATTTATATTTGACGTTAAATATCCCAACAATTGTTGGTATGTCGCTTATTGGTTGATTAATGCATTTTCTGTGGCTCATCAACCATTTGTAGGTTATTTAAAGCCAGAAAATATTTTTAGTTTGCAAGAATTTTTCTTCATTTAAGATAATAGCTATTTAATGATCCAAGTTTTACTCATTAACCTGTAACTGCTGAGAGAAGAGGTGGATTCATACATTTCTTAAGGGTACTTATATTTGAGGTAAAATATCCCAACTTATTTCTAAATGTCGTTTATTAATTTATTGATTTGTTTTTACGGCTTATCAAATATTTGTAGGCTATTTAAAGCCAGAAAATATATTTAGATGGGAATTATTATTTCCATTTAAGATAATAATCATTTACTTTTACAAGATTTACTAATTAACCCATAACTGGTGACATAAGTTGTGGATTAATATATTTCCTAAGGTTATTTATATTTTATGTTAAATATCCCCAAAATTGTTCATATGTGCTTTATTGATTGATTGATTCGTTTTCTGAGGCTTATTAAACAATTTGTAGGTTGTTTAAAGCCAAAACATATTTTTAGTTTGTAAGAATTTTTTTGGATGATATTATTTTAGCGATAATAATGATTTAGTGATACACGTTTTTCTAATTAATCCTTCAGCCATATCTACGCTTGGTTTGGAAAATCATCTAACTAATTAACCCAAAGAAGAGCTGGTTTCATTCCTCTCCTAAGGTTATTGGCGCGTAAGCGAATATTACGAAGCCAACGGGAATTGTAATTCGGGTTAAAAAATCCGAGCCATTATCCATTACACCATCCACATTTCAAATCTTAAAGAATCTAGTATTTTCTAGTGGTCACTCTGCCAGACAGGGTGTTGCTTAACTTCAGTGATCCTATGGTCAGCGTGGTGTCGCCGGAAGTCATAGATGATAGCACATCTTAAAAATTTGAAACTCACGGAAGATATCAATGACAGGAGAGGTAGAGAAATAGCGAGTACATTACTTAAAGATGTTGTGTAAATAGTTTGCAAAACAGAGACTTAATAATTGGATAAATATTGCTTATAGCTACAAAGGATAGGAAGTCGTGAACAGCCATGATTGCTCATGCCTTGAAAAGTTGCTGTACATAAAACAAGTGACCTAGCATTATTCTTTGAGTTACTTAAATGTTTGCTTCGGACAGCAAAGTGTGCTAAAATTAATTTCTTTCAACAAATTCTGCTATTGATTTTGTTCCAAATAGAGCACGGAACCATGAAATACTCGAGGAGTGGTTATCTTACTTTGAGCTGATGAATGTGTCGTTTTACTGCCAGAATCTCGATGTCGATGGCCATTATTCCAAAATGTCCGTTTAGAACTATTTGATATTCTTTCTGGCTTATCTTTCTCGCTCTATATTTGCAAGTACTCAGCTACCAGTAATGTGAACGAAAAAATATTATTGCAAATCAATTAGAATGATTCTGAAGAAATTTTGCCCGAAACAAGACTTTAAGTAAATTATCAATGATATTCACAGATATTTTATAGGCAAGTATAAATTTATATTTGCATCGCTATACGTGTGTATTTATGAACTATTATAATGAGAATTATTTAACGTCAGACTTTTCGGTTGTTACGTATATTCGTTCGATTTTTCGGATGTTCTGCGAATGGTCTTGAAAAATATTTCGTAGAATTTCTTGCTTCTTAGTAACTCTGGTCATTCTGTGAAACTGTTGTCTGTTATATATTTTTAATTGGTGTGAAATTTTGCCTGCTAGTGTATTCGCATTTTGTCGCAAAATTAAAGAAAAAGAAAAAATGCATGTTATTTGAAATATCAAAAAATGCAGGTGGTAAGCTAATTTTTGTTTTTGCCATCAAGGTCAAAAAAGATTCAACGCCCGAGGCTTGACAGAGTACAACAGAAGAGGTTGCCTAGTTTGCTGAGTCATTTGAGTTTAACAGTTTACAAACATCAGTCGAGTTTAGCAGTTTACAAACATCAGTCGAGTTTAGCAGTTTACAAATATCAGTCGAGTTTAGCAGTTTACAAATATCAGTCGATACACAGGGCGGCCAGCCGTTTTTCTGGCTGCTCGCATGTGTGTGCCTTATATTAGACCCGACCCACTCCACTTCACGCCAATGTCACCGAAGAAAAGCGAATAAAGTTATGTTGTATATATATATAAGTGTTGATAACGTCATTTTGCAATGTAAAAAAAGCAATTATTTGGATCCAGTTTATGGTCCGTCGATTTTATCAGCAAAAAGAGCTTCATTTTGATTGCAGTTTATATCTCGCCATTTTTCCTGGAAAGACAATCAACGATTGGTTGAAGCTTATTCTCGCCGAATTGTTACCAAGTTTAAATTCACGTCATTTTGAGTGAGAAAGAGATCGTGAAAATTTGGCTGAAGTTTATTTTCGTCAAAAGAGTAGATACTCGAAGTGAGTATATAACATTGTCTAACGTTATTGAAATTTTATTTCAGATTGGACACCCCTCTGTAATGAAATGCAAAATAGACCAGAATGAGCATATTTGACACCATTTTACAAAGTCACAGAGCTGCCACATTCGCTCGAAACATCTGTTCTGTGTACGGAGATGAAATAATTCCAAACAAATCAAACGATCAATATTAAGCTGTATGAAAAAATAAACAGGTCTAAAAAAACACTTCAGCTAAAAAGATCTAATAAGTGACACAATATGATTATACAACAAATTTCGGCCCTACTACAAAACACGTAATTAAAGAGCTCGTTTGGTCAGTTCTGCCATACCCACCTTATTCTCCTGATTTAGCCCTTTTTTGGTCGCTTTCTAACAATTTGTTTCGTTCAACAACTATGTAGAGCTTAAAAAGTAGCCTGATGAATTTTTGAGTCAAAACCTTGTGATTTCTGTCGTCAAGTCATTGAACCGTTAGCTAAAGGCTTAAATAATAAAGAAGAATATATTGTTGAGTGATTCATCAGAAGTATTAAAAAATGATATGTATTAAAATAAAATATAAAGGACAAATGGTTTCATGTTACAAAATATAATAAAATTTATTTTAATTTCAATTTAATTTCCTGAACACAACTAGACGATGTATAAAAATTTTTACAAATACAATTTAAGTAGCCTTCGTTTTCACTCTCTCTCTCCTCTCTCTCTCTCTCTCTTTCTCTCTATCTGTCTGTCTGTCTATCTCTCTCTCTCTCTCTCTCTCTATATATATATATATATATATATATATATATATATATATATATATATACGCTACCGGCCATAATTATTAGGCCATCACAGTTTTTTTTTTTAAATTGATGTATTTCATACTATTTTTAGTATTTATTGCCAAGTAGATAATTCTAAATGAAAATAGAATGGTTCTTTTGTTATTATTACTTTGCGAAATTTTTCAAGGCAGCCAGAGAACCTTTGCTTCGGCCAGCCAAGAAGAAGAAGAGACTAGTATGAAGAAGAGAGTACAAAAACTGGACACCAGAACAGTTCATTTGATGCACATGTTATTGTGCAGTATTAACAAAGAACCATTCTATTTTCACTTACAATTATCCATTATAAATTGTATTAAATATTTTTCTTCTTTTTTTAACTAGAGTGGCCTAATAATTATGGCCGATATATATATATATATATATATATATATATATATATATATATATATATATATATATATATAAAGCAATCTGTGAGGCTGTGTGTTATTGTTCCCTATGCTCGCCTTCATTTTTTAAACTTTCTAGAAACACATATCTACAGGAAAGCCAAGTCGACACATAATTTTTGAGTTTAAGTTCAGCAATTTTCCTTTCGCACTTTTTGGCCAATAGAGCCGATTGTTTACATTTGCTCCGTGAAACATCTAAGATCTAAGATGGTTGCTGAATTATGTCACAGAAATCAAATCACACGTGTCAACCGCGACTAAAATACTTTTTTATTAAAAAAGAAAAAATGAGCCTTTATAGTTCATTTTTATATATTTGATCAACAAAAAAATGTGAATATTTTTCCCCGTAATTTTGAAACAAAAGAAATATTTTTAAAAAAAGTGTTTTTTCAAACAAAAACAAACTATATAAAAAAGTGCCGATGGTTAATTTAATTATTTAAGTCTTTTTTTTTTCGATTTAATATTTCATACTTCAGAAAATAAAATTAAAAAAATAAAGCTTTTTTTCGCTAAATATTTCATGCAGGAAATCAACTGTCTGTAATTCGTGTGGCATTAATGTAACTTTTTCCTCTAAAATTAAATGTCTACATTTTTATATATTCTTCGAAAATTTCTGAACTGAGAGCGTAACAGTTTTTATATTTCTACTTTTAGAAAAACAAAATAAACAATTTTTATTTTTATGTTAAATTCATTTAGTCAACAAAAAATGTATATATTTTCCCCCGTAATTTTGAAACAAAAACAAACGCAATGTTGTTTACAATGTCACACAAAACATCAAATCATGTTTACACAAAACAAAAGAAAATAGATTTTTTAATAGAATTTTTTAACAATTTTTAAACAACAATTTTATTTATTACGAACTCCACTTCCTGCAAATGTTTACTATTATTTCCAGATCAAAGAAACCCCACCCCCTAGAAGGAGACCAAAGTATGACCGGCACTAAAACTATACTTTATACTCCGTTCGAATACTACAGCAACATGCATTCAATGCCTTCTTAATGCTGAAAATGGTTACTAACAGCCTCAGCTCTCCTTTCCTACTTTCAATAAATGATTTGCATGTACTCCTCTCATTGGCATCTTCTCCTATTACTGAGTTGCACGGGCAACGCCGGGCTATGATGCTAGTATATATATATATATATATATATATATATATATATATATATATGTGTGTGTGTGTGTGTGTGTGTGTGTGTGTGTGTGTGTGTGTGTGTGTGTGTGTGTGTGTAAATTCAGATAAAAATTAGTGGGGAAATAGCCATTTTCAATGTGTCATTTTAAAACATGAATTCTTCGAACCTTTATAAAGAGAGAATGAAGAAAATTTCCAAGTCTAGATGTTAGCATAGGTAAAGGAAGGGGTTAGAATGTATTGGTTTTATTTGGGTTGGGCTGGGCTGGGGGAAAGAATTAGTAGTAATTTCTCCTTAGTAGTGGCCTGACCTTTGAGTTACTAGTAGTAGGGTGGTGGGAAAGTAACTGCTTGGCCAAATTTTTTAAAAAATCATTAGAACTATTTGGAGGAATAAGATAATTATTGTAATTTATACTTATTTCTATGGCGATACATACTTATGATCTCCCTTCGTTTGTTCAGGAGTATATTTTGGTCTTGAAATTCAAAAATTTTAATTTTTTCTGTCAAACATAGATTACACCTATCTCTTAAGCTATTAGGGGTCCTAGCCTTGCGTATGAGTTTCCATTTTATCTGGGGATCTAAGTTACTTTCTTTTAATTCCCATTATTTTTTAGAAATGGCTGTTTGGTATCTTAAACTAGGGTTAGTGAAAGAGTGCTTGTGGGTGTAAAGCCGTTGCTTCCAAATTCCCGCCAACATTCCGATATAAACATTACATCACTTCTTTTTTTTTCCCTTAGGATAGATGGTGGCTTGATGGATTACATTTTCCGATCTACACTTACCCGCAACCGGACAGTTATTTCTAGATCTACAGTTACGATGGTGGGGGTATCATTTTATTTTCAGTATTGGATTTCCTACACTTCTTCAAGATTTGGTTATTGTGGGAGCTAATAATGTTATACATGCTATTGAGTTTTCCTAGTGAATATTGTACTCAGGAAAATGTTTACTTATTAATTTAAGGAAGACCTTATCAATGTTAATAGTTGATAGTTTACAGAACGGGGGGTTAAACCATATGATTTTTCTTTTCCTATGTTTACTTTTGGCCTTTAACGATTCCGTATACCTAGTGGGTGTTAAATACGTTGATTTCTCTTCATATCCGCTATTCTGGAGAGCCTTATCATATAGTTTTTTATTATTCCTAAAGATTCTAAGGTTAGAGGATAATCGGTTAATATTCACGGTATTCGGCATTTGCTTTACAATGGCGCTGGCGCTATATATATATATATATATATATATATATATATATATATATATATATATATATATATCTTTATTTTATTTATTTATTTTTTTTTTAGCTCTGAAACGACAAAAAATATAACACAAAAATACTAAGGTACATTGGAATAGCGAAAGATGCTTTCCAAAAGCTACACAGTGTATAAAGTCACGGGAACATTATGTAAGAAATAAAGAAAAATCATATGGCAATAAATGTAGAACAATTTAAAAAGGATTGGAGATGGATGGTAGTCAGTTAGTTAGTAGATGGTAATTGACGTTGCATTTAAACTTTTTAAGATTGTAGGGGTCATAGAAACAAACAAATGGAAGTGAGTTTTACAAAAGGCAAGTAAACGGGCGAGACAGAACCTGTGAGAATCTTCTCTACTAAAATAAAACAACACTATATATATATATATATATATATATATATAGAGAGAGAGAGAGAGAGAGAGAGAGTGAGTGAGTGAGAAAGAAAGAAAGAGAGAACTGCGAATTTAATTCGCAGAAATAGTCGTACGATCATAAATTTGGAATTTTTATATGTAAAAAATATACACTGACTCTGTAAATAAATAATTTTAATTAAATTGAGCCTTCTGGCCAAATCAGTTTTAATATTTAATTTTTAACAAATAATATTAAGAGGATCTCCTTTGTGATTTTACCATCTAGCCGCTTCCTTTTGAATATATATATATATATATATGCAGTTTTCATTAAAAACGACAGACAAGGTGTGATAGTCAAGTTTTTATGTAATTTTTCATGTGCTTTTATGATTTTTTCTTTTGAGGACATATATTCTATAAAGATTGTCTAAATGTTTTGTTTATCCGAATGCTTTCGTCTACACTTTTAGCCATTTTCGAAGATTAATGTTATTTTACGTGTGACAGAATTTATATAGTGTTATGTATGATGTAGAGTAGTGTGTAAGTGTTACGTACCGAACATGGTAAGCATGTTGTTACCGTGTTCCTAGCTAATATTATTGAGTGTTGGTTTTTTTTTCTTTTATCAATAAAGCCTCCATTAAACTTAGTCTGTTTTTTTTGCATGTTTATGATGCTAAGATATTTGGGTTGTCAACAAGTATGTTCCGAATAGGATTTGGTATGTCTCTGTGTTTGTTAAAATGAGATCGAATTCGTATATATATATATATATATATATATATATATATATACATCCTATCACCTTCGGGGGAGGATTTCTATTTTTTTTTTTTTGTGTTAATGTGAGACACTCAATAGTAGGTACATCAATATCTATGTTGCCGTCATTTTAGTCGGCTTATCGACATAAATATTTTGCCGTCATTTTTGACGGCACGGACACTCTCGTCAAATAATATTTTATATAAATAATAGGTTAGTAAGATATGATACAAATTCTAAATATGCGACGAGGAATCGCCCAATGCCTGGGAACACAGCCATGCTGACGTCCGTATTCATCAACATTTTCTCTTTAGTGCAAAGAGAGGAGTAACTGCAGTATGACTGGAATATCCAGGATCAGACATTCACTAAGCATTTCCGCGAGCTGTCCGAAAACACAAACACAGCAAACAGGAAAATCACAGATACTACACTGATCTTAGCCGGAAGACCGGGTTATTTACTGGCCTTCTCATTGTGGCAAAATATCAAAGATCGTTTTTAGCTTAGAGTTAGTTCAAAATTTTCTAGGTCCCCGCGACAACTGTCACGCTGTTGTCTATATTTTACTGATCTTTCCTCAGTGAGAAAGGTACTGCAGAGCGGTTGGAATCACCGGGGCCAGGATTCCAGGAAAGCTCTTTCCATGAATTATCCGACGTTAGAAAGAGAATTGATGCAAACAGACTTCACTTTCGTCAAAGCCAAAAGGCCACGACAAGAAATCACAATTTATTTCTGATCGATATCGAAACTATTCGAATGTATTAAGGGCCAGTCGATAATCGGAATAAACGAGCTCTGACAATAATCTGAAAGGTTTTAATTAAATCAGAATTTGAACTAAGAACTTTTCCGAAGTTTATTTCAGTTATGAACATAGTTATTTACATTTTTTAAATAGATCACGTGTTTTTCTACTTCCTATGAAAATAAGCGTTGGTATTGATTAATATTACTGAAGAAAACTATGCAAATCGATCTCTAATCAAAGAAGAGTCAAAATTAAATGTATTATCAAAATTCTAAATTTTAATTCAGAACTCGAATGTGGATATTAATATTCCGGGTTTAAGCTGTAAAAAGAGAGCGTGAGTACATTTCTTTGTAATGTCGAAAAAAATCGAATTCGAATATAATTCGAAATTGATCGAAAGGAAATCGAAGTTATATATGTCACGAGAAAAACAGCAGTGACTCTACCTAACGAGCAGATGCCAATGGTTGGAATTAACATGGAGTATGAGGTATAGCAAAAAGACAAACATTATTAAGAGCTAAAATGACAGAAACTTGTGAAGAGTCATTATCGCCCACATGTTGATTGGATACTGAACGTAGAAGAAAGAATATATCAACATAAAAAATCAAAGTGTTGTACACTGTGGGAACTCTTGCTGTGAAAAATTTTCTTTTTCTTGGAAAAATGATTTATCTTTAAATAAAATTGTTATTACAACTCTCTATTATAATAAAGACCGTTGTGTATTTTTTTGTATATATATATATATATATATATATATATATATATATATGTGTGTGTGTGTGTGTGTGTGTGTGTATATATATATATATCACACAAAGAGAGAAACATCAGCGTCGGCTCGGTTCATTAGAAAGACAATAGCGAGTCTTTACTACAAATTATGAAAGCTCCTGCCGCGTGTTTGCTCTTTAACAATGCCTTATTATTTTATTTTTATTTTTATTTTTTTTTTTGCCGAGTAGTAAAGAATATATATATATATATTCCCTATTATAATAAAGTCCGCTGTGTATTTATTTGCACATTATATATATATATATATATATATATATATATATATATATATATATATCCCTCCTGTCACGCTCAGGGAGTATCTTTTGTCTCAATGTCAGATACTCAATAGTAGGTACATCAATATATATGTCGCTGTCATTTTAAACAACATATCGATATTAATATTTTGCCGTCACTTTTGACGGCCCGCTCGCTTTATATACACTCCTGATCAAAAATTTAAGACCACTTAAAAATCTTTAAAAAGAAATTTTTTTTTACGGATGGATTTTAAACTCCTCCCACTTATGGTTACCATTACTACAATCTAAAAGGTTATGGAAACAAAAAGCTACATTCCAAACATTTTATTTAGAAATTTACATTTTTATAAAATGAGGCGATTTACACATGTTCAAAATTATAAACCAGAGAAAAAAATTCTACGAAATTGTACAAAAAGTTTATGAAAACATTCAACAACCAAATTTAATAATGAAGTCTACCTCCACTGCTTTTGATGACTTCAAAGATTCTGTCAGGCATGCTAGAAATAAGCGTTTCCATTAAGGTGCGGGGGATGTTGCTCCAGCTTCTGAAGATGGCTTCACGAAGTTCATTTTTTGTTGAATATTGTTTGCCATTTTGATAAACATCTCTTGTCATCCATCCCCAAACATTTTCAATTGGGTTCAAGTTCGATAAGCATGCAGGATGTCCCAAGAGATGGACCCCATTTTCTTGTAGAAAGGTCAAGGTCCGTCTTGCAGCGTGGATTGCATCATTATCCTCTTGGAATAACCATCCATCCCTACACAAACGATGGCCCTCAGTTATCAAAGATGCTTTTTGTAGCATGTTAACACAACCAGCCGCTCTCTGACGACCCTGTATCACCTGGAGCTCCATCGTCCCTCTGTAAGAAAAGGCACCCCATACCATTAGGGATCCTCCACCACTATGACGTGCAGAGAAAATTTCAGGAGGCATGTTTTTGTTATACCAATATCGTTGGAAGACATCAGGACCATCGAGATTGAATTTTTTCTTATCAGAAAACAGGACTTTCTTCCACTTCTCAACGTCCCATGTTTGGTATTCACGACTAAACTTTAAGCGGTCCACCTTGTGACGTGGAAGCAGCCGAGGAATTTGTTTACGCTTTTTATTTACCATGCCTTTTTGTCTTAAGTGTCGTCTGATGGTTACGGGACTGCAATCAGCATCTGTGACTGCCTTAATTTGACTCGAAGAAAGCCCCCGTCTTTCACTGTTTTTATCAACCCAGCAGTCGTCGTTTATCTCACATAAAAAGAGCTTGATTTTCGACGTCGCTAGCGAAAGTGACGCAAGGTTAGTTTTAAGTGGGTTTAGCGACCATATCGCTGGAAAAATTGCTCAAGCCCCCTCTGTACTTAACCATTTTGTTAACGCCTCACACACCGAGCAATAAACCCATCCCCACTCTCGAAAGGGAGGTACTGCCTGGAGGGTGGCTCATTGGAGCTTGAGTGAATATTATGGTCAGAGGAACGAACTCCTCAGCTCGTCAGTAAACGATACTTCACCTAGTACTTCTCTACTCGTACTTCTTGGGCTATGGCTTAGCTATACTAATTAGTCATTTATCTGTATACCAGCAGTATAGCCCGGCGTTGCTCGGGTGTAATGAAAGCTTTAAAACTAATCCATGGTCCTGGAGCTCAGACTCAGCCTAAAGAATATTTGTGTGAAGTTTGGTGAGAATCGAATAAAAATTGTGGATTTGTATAAAGGACATACAGACAGATAAACAAACACACACACACAAACATCTTGCCTTTTATATATATATATTATCGATTTTTTTTGTAAGGACTACAACCTTGAAACTTCTGAATATCGTTTCTTATGTCTTTGTCTATGAATGTATCAAATTTGATTAAAATCGGACCACTCCCTCTATAACCCGATTTTTTCGATTATCGATTTTCGATATTTATCGGATATACCTCGACACAAAACCTAGCTAAGAACACTCGCAGACGCTTATAGCACAACTGTGTAAATTTTCAAGAAAATCTGTTCAGCCGTTTTGGAGTCTATAGGTAACGGACGCACACACACACACAGACAAAGTTCGATTTAGAAATAAGTTTAGATCCCTACAGTTTCATTTACTTTTCAAAACGTTTCATTAAGCTTTGAAATCGTCTACCTGTGTGGGAAAAAGAAAATGTCTAAAAAAAGGTAACCGAGAAACTGATAAAAGTAACTGATACTGGTAAAGAATTTTTATAACGAGACTCCGAATTTTCCTATATTTTCGTAAGACCTTAAGCTGACTAGTTTCGACAAAAGTTAAATAATGAGATTCTTAGAACTGAATACTCTCTCTCTCTCCTCTCTTTCTCTCTTTCTCTCTTTCTCTCTCTCTCTTATTTTTTATGCCGTATCCATTCAGCATGTAGACGATTATGCCTTTCAAACACATCCTATTTCTTCATTTTTGTTTATTTTAATTTTTTTTTAATCATATCACTTCATACAAGGTGGGACCGCCACTAGTGGGCAGAGAAACACAGAGTGAAGAAAGAGGTAATGAAGACAGGATAAAAGGGTGGAATTCGGGGAGTAAGAAGATGGTAATTGACGTTGCATTTAAACTTGTCGAAGTTGTAGCTATCAGGGAAACAAGTAAAACTTTAGGAAGTTTCACAGAAGTGAAGTACGAGAAAAGAAACTGCAGAGTAGAAGAGGCGGTTGCATTTAACTATTTCAACGGTGAAAGAGAAGGATCTAAACGCCCCGTCTAGGAACGCGCGTAAACTGATGGGTTCGAGGCACATGGTAAAAAAGCTTGTCAGAACAGTTGCCATGGAAATATTTGTTACTATCTGCGATTTTTCATTAGCCAGTGAAATGGTTTCTCGTTCTCTTCTAGGTTCTTTTGAATTCAATGTAGTCCTTCTCCGCGACTGGCTTCCGTCCAAATCTCAAAAAAGAAAAAAAAGGAAAAAACAGTCTACCGTTTATTTAAGTCATAACTGGGGAGATAACCTTGCTCAAGGATATTTGTGTTAAATTGAATGTAACGAATTCGACCGGAATTCGGGCTGCGTAAAACACATGTCCACTAAAAACAGGGTTTATATAAGGAGAATTGTATGAGTGATAAATACGCCAAAAGAAACTTGATTTGTTATGATGGCTTTTCGTAGCCAAATTGATAAGGGACACATGGCTTAAAAACATTACCTTGATGGAAAAAAGGAATACAGGCTCGATTAATCACAATATGTAACATTTAGAGCATTAAGAAACGCCTCTCTCTCTCTCTCTCTCTCTCTATATATATATATATATATATATATATATGAAGGCGTTTCTTAATGCTCTAAATGTTACATATTGTGATTAATCGAGCCTGTATTCCTTTTTTATAAGAGAGAGTGTGTGTGTGTGTGTGTGTGTGTGTGTGTGTGTGTGTGTGAGTGTTACAACAAGAAGTGTAAAAAGCACAATAAAATATACACGCATATATTTTACGTATGAAACATTTAAGTTCTTATTCTTTTTACAATTCTTGTTGCAATACGCAATACGCACACACGTGTATGTATGTCACAACAAGAATAAAAATTGTAAAAAAGAATATGAGCCTAAATCTTTCATAATATACGTATGTGTGTGTTGCAACACACAAATACACAAATTTGCTTTCAAATATATATATATATATACAAGTATAGGGTAGGTATAGATGGAATAAAATTCCGTATCCAAAAAAACACTATTCTTAAAAATGTGCTCAATACCAAAGTAGACCGAATAGTATTTATTTAGATTTTATAAAATAAGTATAATATAACTAAAAAGTACCTATTTTGTTTCAACAATACTTGTGCCTTATCAAGTGATGATACTGATTCCGATTTGGAGAATTTTAAAAAAAACTAAGCAAAACCCCTCAATCAGGGAGGCATTGTTACATTGATTGATTGTGACTGATAAGACATGTGTAGTGCCGAAACAAAATAGGTACATTTGTAGTGATATTATAACATATTTATGTTATAAAATGTAAATGTGACATCCTTTGGTCTAGATAAACATCGGATTGCAGTGTCGGTTGCAAGGAATGCAAATAAAGACAATCTCCCCTAATGGTGCCTTCTTTCGAGCACGGTGTAAACTGTGTCAACAGCATGAGTGATCGTTTGAGATCTCTTTTCATATCTCGGTATACATGTCCATCGCCCTCATATCTTTTTTGCTCTCTTGCCGGTAGCAAGCTACTCAGAAGGACTTTCAGAATCCTCTTATACGGCATGCAGTGTACTCGTCTAAGCCAGTGGACCCGACGCTGTTGGGAAAATATATATATGTTGGATAACTGAGCACGGGTGAGAACTACGGCATTAGTGACCCGGTCGAACCAGAACATGTCTCAGACAGCGTATCTCCTATCTTTGAAGTGGAGGATCCAGTTTTCGCTGCCGTAGAACAGCTCGCTGATGACGCATGTTCTATAGGCTTCCATGATGGTGCTCGTAGTAATCTCTCTGTTCTTCCAGACTAGGGTGTAAGAGTAGATAACGAATCTAACCGGAATGGAACTCGATTTCCCGATTAACAATTCCAAGAAGTTATCCATTACATCACCCACACCTCCAAGCTTACAATACCTCGTATTCCAAAGCGGTCAGGGTCAGGCTCGATGTTACTTAAATTCGGTGAACCGGAGTTTTAACGTAAACCGTTTACATGTCTAGGGCACATAATGAGAAAAAAAAGGGGCTGTCCGGACTTAACACTCACAGAACATACTGAAGGCAAGAAAGACAAAGAAAAACAGCGACTATATTGTTGATTCTACCTAAAATCGCTTTCGGATCGAGATTTTAGTTAATATATCATGAAATACAGCGATATTGACATCCTGTACGGAAACAAATTTCGCGATCTTGAATTGAGGCAATATCTGATAAAGAGTGAAACTTTTGGGGAGAAGGAAAGAAATTGTAGCCTTGCCACATATTTGAAGAGTGACGATACAGATCGATAAGAAGTATTATGGAACGACAAAATGATTTCACTGTCAATTATATTCACTTAGTTAACTTGGGCAGAGCAAAGCCGGCTCTGAAACACGAAGTGTCTATCTTTGTAAGATTTGATTTGGGTGTTTGTACCGGTAAAATAAAGTAAGTTTATTTAAGCAATTGTTGGTCGTCCGGAAAGCTGTCAGACTGTATTTTACTGTCAAAATAAATGCGTATGTCTTCTGTTCTGAAGCAGTTACAGTAAAATGCATTCAGTGTTAGTTATCGGTTGGTTGGACCAGAGTTAAGAGTTAAGATCAGGGTATCTTAAACTGTCAGATATAATTATTAGTTAGCGATTTTGCCATTAAATCTTATAATATCTATAACGCCTGATTCTAACTGAACTGAAAATTATTCGGGATGAAAGTAACTCGGAAAATCATTCTTGAAGATAATTAATATTTGAACGGCGACTAAAAAAATACACTTTAATTTGTTAATATTTAGAGTTTATTTTCAATATTTATCCTATGCTAGGCCCAAGGGTCACTTAAACTAGAAGACATCAATGGGGTCATATTGAATACCTCGGGGTGGTTGATGGTCTTTTTTTATAATCATTTCACCCCAAGCAAGGCAAGACGACTACTGGTGCGCAGGGGGTTACAGTTAGAGAAAAAGCAAGATACAGGAGATGTCGAATAAAAGATAAGAAATGGATAAGAATCAAGTGGATAGAAGATCGCAATTGACGTTGCATTTAAACTTTTGGAGATTGTAGCTATCAGGGAAGCAAGAAAACGGTAGGGAGTTCCACAAACGGAAAGTGTGAGTAAAGAGGCGATTACATTTATCTATTTCGACGGTAAAAGGGCAGGATCTCGATGCCAGTCTAGTAGCACGAGTAAATATGTGGTCAAGGAACCAAGGAAAAAGCTCGTCAGAGCAGATGTCATGAAATTACTTTTAGAAAAGACTGAGAGAAGCCACATCACGTTGGAGAATAAGTGACTGATTCGTTCGATTATATTGCAGATCCTTCTTTGGATTTTGTCGAGAACCTCAAGATGAATAGCAAGAGCACCCAACCAAACATGTCAAGAGTATTCAATGCACGGTGAATATGAGATCATTTGACAGAGTAGCCCAAGGAGGCAAATTGTCTTGCTTGCTAGGAGATTAGCGTCATCTATTCTGATGGTATGCAAAAATGTTTCTCTATGATGGTTAAAGGAGAGGTTCCATTTCAGAGGCATTAAAATTTACGAGCCATTTTCTGCCCTATTCAATCACAGATTCTAGGTCTTTTTGGAGGGCAGCAGACAGGTTTACTTTGTCAGCCCTGTAGATTTCTTATTGACACGGAAGTAAATAATGGTGTCATCTGCATAGATGCCTAATTAGCAACTTATTACACCAAGAAGATCATTGATGAAGATCAGAAAAACGTGAAACCTAGGATAGATCCTTGACAGACGCCCGCATTCGTTTGAAAGACTCTTGAAGCTTTCCTATTCAGAACAACCTTCATTTCACGATTTGATAGGAACTACTGAATTAAATCAAACAATCGTCCAAAAATACCGTAGTTTTGGAGCTTGAACAGAAGGCAAGCATTCCAAATTCTGTCAAATGCTTTCCAAGTCTGTCGGTTAAATAGCAGGGCATGCTGAGATTTCTAGCCTTGGTTGATAAGCACCCGTTGAAAAGAATGACTCTGACTTCAAAATTGCTCAAGAATGTTGTGGCATGAACGATCAGAGTAAGAAGTGCAATTTATGAGGATATGTGGAAAAGATAATGATTAACCCTGGATTTGAATGATTAAGATTGTAGTTGTCGAGAAACCATTCTCTCCGGAGTCGGGATTTTTCTTTTCATTCATTCTTCCTCTACCAAGGATGAAGATATATGAGAAAGATAACGATTAACCCTGTACTCAAATGGATAAGATTGTAGTGGTCGGGAAAGCATCCTCTCCGGAGTCGGGGTTTTTCTTTTTACTCACACCCCCACCTCAACCAAGCGAGGCGATAATGTCACTAAAGCGCAAGGGGTTACTAGTCGTGAAAGATAGCGAGAAGAGTTTAGTGAGGAGAAGTAAGAATTAGATTTTATAAGTCAGAAAGATTCGATTAGGATGCGAGTTCTAGAGAATCTATCTTTTAATAATGCTGAGAAAGGAACTTCCACTATGTAAGATTTGAAACTACCCTAGTTCCTTTGTTTACCGAAAGATCATCCTATGAAATGGTACATCAAGAGAGGCCATTGTTTTAATACTGACCAGTGAATAGTGCGTAGTGACCAAGGGAGGTAACACTTCGTCGGAAAATGTTTCAGTGTAGGATTTGAGAAAGAGGTCTAGAAGGTTAGCGTGATGGCTTACCGTATCGGAAAAACGAGTGGGCTGATTAATTCGCAAATGATGAAGAAATATTGATGTTATCTGCTTTATTCATCCATTTTGTCTTTTGAATTTGCTAACCACTCTTTGTGATGAATATTGAAGTCGCCGCAAATATGATTGTTAGTTGAGGAATATTCAGAGAGTATATAATGAATGCTCTCAGTTATTTTGTCAATCATTAAATTTTCATTATCCTATGAACGATAATGAAAATGAAGGATGCAGAAAAAAAATGGCAATATACTGAGGAGAAATCTACTGCCCAAGTCAATCATGGCTCGAAAGAGACATGATCGCCCAAATAGCAATTAACTGACTGACTGTAAACAAGGGCAACAAGAAATCACATGAATGGGGATGCAGGGTGTTTGTTTTTCGGACCTCAACGATATGAGAACCCACCACTTATATAGTCGCTGAATCTGTGACCTTGATGATTTCAAGGTACATGTTAGAGGCGAGGTTATTGCAAGAAAGATACCAGTTTCAAACAGGAACAAATGATCAGGCATGGCCTCGAAAAGATTGAGTTCATCCTCTGAAAAGTAGAAGTATAGACCCCTCACATTGATGTAAGAGACGGTAAACCCTTGGTCTACTTTCTTGTGTGGAGTTGGGTTTGTTTCTACTATTTCATTTTGTTCTGCTCATGGTTAACCATCAGATATTGGTACAGGCGAAGACGAAATAGCAGAACAGTCACAACCACAATATATGCAGCAACAACCTGAATTGAATTTTTCGGAAACGTGGTGATATCGTTGACAAAATAGCAGTACCGAATTCCCGATATACATGCTGACAGAATAGCACTCGCAGGAGTTCGGATATGTGGTTATCAGGTTGATAACCCCAATGTTTAACTCCAGCACCCTCAATGAAGGGATAAAATAACCCAGGAAATAATATACTGTCAGACAGTATATCTTCACTGTACACGTCTCGTCTACCCAGAAATCCTAGCAACAGATCGTCTTGAGTCAGAACCATCGTTACTAAGTCTAAACGCCAAGACAAGCTCGCTCATATATATACTAGCAGTATAGCCCGGCGTTGCTCGGGTGTAATGGAAGCTTTAAAACTAATCCATGGTCCTGGAGCTCAGACTCTTTGGACGTTGGCATGAAAGACTAAAAAGTAATAGCTGTTTCCAGTCAAAGCGAAACCGTAGATTGAAAGAAAAATGAATGGATGTAAGTCAAATTTGATTTCCGGTATCGACGTCAAATAAGTTTTCCGTCGCAAACTTAATTTTGAAGGCTTAATAAGTCTTCTAAGTAAATGGTATCATGGCCGAGACTAAGAACTACAATTATACCTAAATAAGCAAAAACCAAATAAAAGGGCTGAAAACCTGATTTTGATCAGAATCAATAGGACATCGGGGTATCGATTTCTAATATCGGAGTCAAATAAGTCATCCAAGGATAAATTAATCTAAGTAAGTCCATGAAGTGGATCTGGCAAAGCGGAAGCCATATTGCTTGTCAGAGAAGAGTTTGCTGAATATCGGTTTTTGATCAGATTCGATAGAATATCGGGGGTATCGATATCGGGGAAAATGAGTCCCCTGAGAAGATCTACTAATGTTTGAGACTAAAAACTATAATTTTACCAAGTTAGAGCAAATTCTGCAAAAAGAACCACGATAAAATGGCTGAAATCCTGATCTTGATTAAACCTGATCGGATATCAGGGTATCAAAGGGAAATCGCAAAAAATAAGTAGCCCCTGATCTGGCCGGAAATCTAAAGAATATTTGTGTGAAGTTTGGTGAGAATCAAATAAAAATGGTGAATTTGTATAAAAGACAGACAGACAGACAGACACACACAGAAACATTTTGCCTTTTATATATATAGATATATAAGAGCATGCGTGAATGTTCTCAACGGTGACTCATCACATTGAGACACCGATTACCATACAATCATCGAAGCCGGATTGGTACCTAAATAGATGTGGGCTTTGGAATGTCAAGTAACGTAAGCTTGGATGTATATGTGGTGTAAAGAATAATTGCACGGAATTCTTCATCGAAGAGGCTAGTTTTAATTCCAGTTGGGTTCATTCACCGATTACCATACAATCATCGAAGCCGGATTGGTACCTAAATAGATGTGGGCTTTGGAATGTCAAGTAACGTAAGCTTGGATGTATATGTGGTGTAAAGAATAATTGCACGGAATTCTTCATCGAAGAGGCTAGTTTTAATTCCAGTTGGGTTCATTCACCGATTACCATACAATCATCGAAGCCGGATTGGTACCTAAATAGATGTGGGCTTTGGAATATCAAGTAACGTAAGCTTGGATGTATATGTGGTGTAAAGAATAATTGCACGGAATTCTTCATCGAAGAGGCTAGTTTTAATTCCAGTTGGGTTCATTCACCGATTACCATACAATCATCGAAGCCGGATTGGTACCTAAATAGATGTGGGCTTTGGAATGTCAAGTGACGTAAGCTTGGATGTATATGTGGTGTAAAGAATAATTGCACGGAATTCTTCATCGAAGAGGCTAGTTTTAATTCCAGTTGGGTTCATTCACCGATTACCATACAATCATCGAAGCCGGATTGGTACCTAAATAGATGTGGGCTTTGGAATGTCAAGTAACGTAAGCTTGGATGTATATGTGGTGTAAAGAATAATTGCACGGAATTCTTCATCGAAGAGGCTAGTTTTAATTCCAGTTGGGTTCATTCACCGATTACCATACAATCATCGAAGCCGGATTGGTACCTAAATAGATGTGGGCTTTGGAATGTCAAGTAACGTAAGCTTGGATGTATATGTGGTGTAAAGAATAATTGCACGGAATTCTTCATCGAAGAGGCTAGTTTTAATTCCAGTTGGGTTCATTCACCGATTACCATACAATCATCGAAGCCGGATTGGTACCTAAATAGATGTGGGCTTTGGAATGTCAAGTAACGTAAGCTTGGATGTATATGTGGTGTAAAGAATAATTGCACGGAATTCTTCATCGAAGAGGCTAGTTTTAATTCCAGTTGGGTTCATTCACCGATTACCATACAATCATCGAAGCCGGATTGGTACCTAAATAGATGTGGGCTTTGGAATATCAAGTAACGTAAGCTTGGATGTATATGTGGTGTAAAGAATAATTGCACGGAATTCTTCATCGAAGAGGCTAGTTTTAATTCCAGTTGGGTTCATTCACCGATTACCATACAATCATCGAAGCCGGATTGGTACCTAAATAGATGTGGGCTTTGGAATGTCAAGTGACGTAAGCTTGGATGTATATGTGGTGTAAAGAATAATTGCACGGAATTCTTCATCGAAGAGGCTAGTTTTAATTCCAGTTGGGTTCATTCACCGATTACCATACAATCATCGAAGCCGGATTGGTACCTAAATAGATGTGGGCTTTGGAATGTCAAGTAACGTAAGCTTGGATGTATATGTGGTGTAAAGAATAATTGCACGGAATTCTTCATCGAAGAGGCTAGTTTTAATTCCAGTTGGGTTCATTCACCGATTACCATACAATCATCGAAGCCGGATTGGTACCTAAATAGATGTGGGCTTTGGAATGTCAAGTAACGTAAGCTTGGATGTATATGTGGTGTAAAGAATAATTGCACGGAATTCTTCATCGAAGAGGCTAGTTTTAATTCCAGTTGGGTTCATTCACCGATTACCATACAATCATCGAAGCCGGATTGGTACCTAAATAGATGTGGGCTTTGGAATGTCAAGTAACGTAAGCTTGGATGTATATGTGGTGTAAAGAATAATTGCACGGAATTCTTCATCGAAGAGGCTAGTTTTAATTCCAGTTGGGTTCATTCACCGATTACCATACAATCATCGAAGCCGGATTGGTACCTAAATAGATGTGGGCTTTGGAATATCAAGTAACGTAAGCTTGGATGTATATGTGGTGTAAAGAATAATTGCACGGAATTCTTCATCGAAGAGGCTAGTTTTAATTCCAGTTGGGTTCATTCACCGATTACCATACAATCATCGAAGCCGGATTGGTACCTAAATAGATGTGGGCTTTGGAATGTCAAGTAACGTAAGCTTGGATGTATATGTGGTGTAAAGAATAATTGCACGGAATTCTTCATCGAAGAGGCTAGTTTTAATTCCAGTTGGGTTCATTCACCGATTACCATACAATCATCGAAGCCGGATTGGTACCTAAATAGATGTGGGCTTTGGAATATCAAGTAACGTAAGCTTGGATGTATATGTGGTGTAAAGAATAATTGCACGGAATTCTTCATCGAAGAGGCTAGTTTTAATTCCAGTTGGGTTCATTCACCGATTACCATACAATCATCGAAGCCGGATTGGTACCTAAATAGATGTGGGCTTTGGAATGTCAAGTAACGTAAGCTTGGATGTATATGTGGTGTAAAGAATAATTGCACGGAATTCTTCATCGAAGAGGCTAGTTTTAATTCCAGTTGGGTTCATTTACGTGCATATGCTCTTGAGAAAGTTATGAAACCACATCCTCTCTCCTCAGCTATAGGTCAATGAGTGAGAGTTATTTCATAAAATCATTATTATCTTCGAAACAAATCTTACAATCTAAAAGTATTTTCTGCTGTTGATAAGCCGTAGAAAACGAATCAGTCAGTCGGGTAATAGTCAAATAGAACGGAATGCGCAGGTCAAGGAAAACTAGAGAGTTAGCTACATCACAGATAGTTATTAATTTTATCTTTGATGCAAGTCACACCAATATTTATTTTGGCCCGCATGTCTGTTTGAAGTTCGTCCAAGTTATTTTGTACATGCTGTGCTTAATAAATGATCGACCAAGTGAACAAGACATGTCTAGGTGCGCAGGTATATTCACTTTGGAATATTATTCTGGAATAAGTGCACAAAACGTACAGAATCAAGATGGTTCTACCTGTGTCTAGTTGACTTAAACATGAACATTTACGTATGGCATCTTGCTTTTTCATACCTGTTGAAATATGCTTTAATTGAAAAGAGAAGTAATGTCCTACTTTTATGCAACAATGATGTTTTTCTTGATGTCGCAATATATGACAAATACAATTTTAAAATAACGACTTCCGTAGTATTTATTTGTGAAGAGCGTAGTTCACTGGAAAGGAAGAAGCCGAAAGTGACTTCCGCAAACGAGAAGTGTGCGAGAATAATTTATTAATACACGACTTTTGGTGATATCTATCAATTCCAACTGTAAAATGATAAAACCTAACTGCTAATATAGTCAATCAGTCAGTTAGATACCATACTGCATACACGCTTAGGCGACCATGTCTTTTTGATCGATGACTGATTAAGAAGATTTTCCCATAGTAGATTGACATTACTTTCTGCGCTAGCCTGGTTGCTAACCAAGGCTATAGAACACAATCTGTCTTGCTGTTTAATCCATAGCTGGACTGAGAAGAGATGGGTTCATGCCTTTCTCAAGGATATTTGCGCGTTAGTGAATGCAATGAATCTAGGCGAACTGGAATTCGATCTAGGCTCTCCGATTTATCATTCCGAGCCGGTATCCATTACTCCACAACCCACATCCTATATAGTCAGTTAGTCAGTTAAGTGTCATATGTGATACACAGTTTTGGGCGATCATGTCTCGAAAGACTGTGCAGAGGATTATCCTGAAGTAGGTTACCATTGCTTTCTGCGTTAGACTCGTTGCCAGCGAAGGCTATAGAATCTAATCGGTTCTATTATTTAACTCAGAACTGGAGGGAAGAGACGGATAAGACCTTTCCCAAGGGTATTTGTGCGTAAGTGAATACAAGAAATTCAACTAGAATTCAAACTCGGTTCCCCGATTTTTCGTTCCGAGCCGATATCCACTGCACCACAAACTGCGTTTAAATTCATGAAGTCGAGATACCAAGGAAAAATGCTTGTCAGAACAATAGTCATGAAATATTTTTTTCGAAAAGATACAGAGAAACAAGGTTACGGCAGATGGAGTGAGGCCGAAATGCTAGGTCAAGACCGATGACATGCTTCTTTGAATTCTCTGGATTACCACCAGACCAGCAATATTCGATGCACGGATGACTGATAATCTTTCAAAGATGCAAGATAGATTCTGCAAATAAAAAATGTCTAACAATGCACAGAGGGTTAATTCTTTTAGCAGCAAACCAGAAATCAATTCACTATAAGTATTCCACTTTGTCAGTGGAAAATATTTGACTGAAAAGGGACAATGCATTATTCAGCTGAAAGTTAGAATCAGCCATGATGATGGAAGGCGAAAAGAGCTCTCTGATACGATTAAATGAGAGCAGTTTCGCTTTGAAGATATAAAAATTAACAAACCGTTTCTTGCCCCAGCTAACAATAAACTGACGGTCACTTTTTAGATCAGCTCCCAATTTGACTTTATCGAAAGTATTAAACAGGAGGAAAAAACCTAAATAACCAATGATACCGAGTCGAGATATGGTTACATACGGTTAATGTCACTGATGAACATTTAGAAACAATGTAGGGTAACGTTTAGGCCACTGCGAGAAACCTTCATTAATTCGAACCTTTATCTGACTTTCTATTCCCGCAGTGCTTTAATTTTTCCTCCAGTAAAAATGTCCAACTCGAAATTATGTTTGTTTCTCAATAATCTTCTTCCTTCGATGGCGTTTCCGAACTTGATTAAATATTCCATATAAGAATGGCCTAAAACCTTACGCCATTCTCTTAACTTAGTTGATATGGATTTTGACATAATTGTATTAAGACCTAGAATAAGGTCCTAATACAATTATTTTATATAATATATATACTTAGTTTTTGCTGAGTTTTCATGAAAATTAATGTTTTATTTATAAAAAAAATTAATAAGAAACATGTCACTGAAAGTATTGTCCATCGCTAGCCACAACTTTTTCCCATCTTTCTGGCAGTATTTGAATTTCAAGTCAGAAAAACGATACGTATTTCGAGGCTAACTTCGAGTCAACCCATTTGTTTTGCATCTTCATAAGAATGAAAGTGTTTCTCAGCCATGCCATGCGCCATCGATTGGAACAAGTGATAATCGGACAAGACAATATCTAGTGAAAACGGCGGTTTGGATAGGACTTCCAAGTAGGCTTTCATTCGTTTTGCAACATGTGGCCCAGTGTTGTCATTTTTAAAAAAATCATTTTGTTGTATCTCAGATAGTTTACAGACCTATCTCTTGAATACGGGGCTCAAACGCATCAGTTGTAGTCCATAGTTTTCTCCAGTGATTATTTCGGTCGGTTTAAACAGCTCATAATAAACTACACCCAGCTGATCCTACTTAATGCCGAGCAGAAGCTTCGAATCATAGATATTCAGCTTTGCCGCCGATGTTGATGGATGGCTGTGTTTATCCCACGATCTTCTACGTTTAGGGTTATTGTAGTATATCCACTTCTCATTGTCGGTCAAATCACGATACAAAAAACTTTTTCTTTCCTGCTGTTTAAGCAGTTGTTCACACGTAACAAGACACCTTCTCTCGGCTTCAACTCGTACAATACCCAATGTCTATGCTTTTGAATAATTTCTAATTCTTTCAAACGTTTTGAACCTGTTGTGTGATGAACTTCTAATGGTTCTGCAAGTTCAGCTTGCGCCTGACATGAGTCTTCATGAAGTAATGCTCCAATTTTTCGTCTTCAAAATTTACGGTATGCCGGAGCGTTCTTTATCTTCAACATCAAAATCATTATTTTTGAAGTTTCTAAAGCAATCTTTGCATGTTGCTTGCGACAGAGAATGGTCGCCGTAAGTTTCAACAAGAATTATGTGTGCTTTCAGTTGCAGATTTTTAAAATAAAATAGTGCAGCAAAATTCTCCGCAAATACATATTCTTTGGCACAAAATCCGACATGTTTAACGCTATAAAAATACAGTTGTTTACATTCGGCGAAATGATATACACTGTATTTTAGTACTTCTTACTTGCTTATAGTACTTCCTTACAGATGTGCTAGCATCTGAAACTACGTGCACGTATTTCTGGGAACGCCATCTGTAAGAAAATTGCAAGGACTTATTCAAGGTCTTAATATTATTAAAAATAGATGTTTATATTCATTTTTGTACAACAGAACAAATCAACCCAAGAAAATCCTTCCCAGATCCAACACTTGCCATTAATAAATATATTTTATTTAAATAATAGCATGTGAAATATATTTCAGGATCCATTAGAATTCACCAAAGAGGACACAGAATATATACTTTTGTAAAGCGATATTAATTGTTCTGATATCGTCTTCCAATGCGTTGAATCGTTTATCCGCGTAAAAACTCGTATCGAATCTTATAAATTTCGAGACATCCATTATATGTTGCTTTATCGCAACCAACCAATATACTGTGGGAGACAGGATACAATTTATTGGGTGATATACGAAAGTGGAACCCTCGGTGTGAACAAGTACACTAAAGCGAAGGCCATAAAATTCACTACATTTTTAATCAGTTCTGGTTTCAGAGAGCAAATTATGCTTTAAAAAAAGTAGACTATATTGACCAATCCTAAACTTTAAAATCCATCTTAAAATTTTCCCCATGATTCAGTCTGGCCACATAAAAAAAGAAAAAAGAAAAAGAACTACGGTTAATCAATTTCGGAAAGATGATGTCTGAACGAGACATAGTTGTCGGCTTTGCCACATCTGAATGTCAAGAAATGTCTACACATATAACTTCTAAGAATGTTCCGGGAAATAGCAAACAATTTATTTACACTATTTACATTGTTCGAATTTTTTACCCCATCTTTTTTTCCGTATTCACGACATTTCGACCGCTGTACACCCCGGTCTGTTCAGGTGATTGGGATTTCGAATTAAACCCTTTATTTCGTTCATAGGGATAACTTGTTTTATTTCACGAGACATGACTCTCAATGACTTTTCCGTATCAATTATCTTACTTAATTGAACTCCAAATCCTTTGGGTCAAATTGTGAGTTCAGTACCTGAATACAGCGGGGGTGATCAAAACCTTGGTGAGTTGAATTAAAGGGAAATAACTGAAACTGAGACATCTGGAGGTGGCATGGCACGTTGAACTAGAACAATCCCCCAGTGAAAGAAATAAAGAATTCAATTCGAAATTCTAATTACCTCAAGAAAGCTGTAGAACGTGAATATGGCAAAAATATAAGGAAAACAGTCTGAACAATGTAAATAGTGTAAATGCCTCATCTTCAGTATTTATATTATTCAAACTAATGTCCTCATCTTTGTTGCCATTTGTACGACGTTTTGAGCATTGTACGCTCCGGCCTTCTTCGGGTGCTAGGAATTTCGAACCGAACACTTTATTACAATCACTGGGGTATATGAACTTCATTCTTTGCGTAGCAGTGCCTCTTTTGGTAGTCATGAGTTATCTCCTCTAACCCTGTAAATTACTTGTTCACTACTGTTGTAGGCTGGTATTGAACTCAGAACTCTTTCGGTCAAGTCACAAGAACTAACCAACGTCTATATCCACTGGGTCATGTGTCCTTAAATACTGTAAATACCACCTCATCTCAGAAATATAGACAATGCCTCATCTCGTATAAAGAATTTATGAAAATATCTCCATATCATTGTTAATGAGAGCAGTTTTTTTAAAAATCTAGGATAGGTATTCATTAAGCCTTCTCGGACTAACTTTTTTCGCTGGCATGACGTGAAAATGTTATATTGAATCAATTGCTAGGTCTACTGCTAGGGAAGTTGTATAGTGTTAGGCAAGTTTTTAGGCAGAGTCTATCTTTAATATCTATAAGTCTATTTAATATCTATATTAATATTAATAAGTCTAATTTAATATCTATAAGTCTATTTAATATCTATAAGTCCAATTTAATATCTAATAAGTCCAATTTAATATCTATAAGTCTATTTAATATCTATAAGTCTATTTAATATCTATAAGTCTATTTAATATCTATAAGTCCAATTTAATATCTATAAGTCTATTTAATATCTATAAGTCTATTTAATATCTATAAGTCCAATTTAATATCTATAAGTCTATTTAATATCTATAAGTCTATTTAATATCTATAAGTCTATTTAATATCTATAAGTCTATTTAATATCTATAAGTTCAATTTAATATCTATAAGTCTATTTAATATTAATAAGTCTACCATTCATTCCTGCCTTGAATATTGCTCCTTGAAGCATCCTTGATAAAATCCATAGAATCTGCAATGACATTTTACTTAACCTGGCATATCGGATTCAGTCACCGCCGAGATGTAGTTTGTCTATCCTTTCTAAACTTATTCTGAAAAATGCTCCTCTTTGGTTCATAGAATGTATGAATTTAAGCGCAATATTAGATTAGCGGTAAGGTTCCATCGTTTTACATTTGAAATGGCTAGTAGACGTAACCGTAACTTTTGTGCTAACAGTTTATTTTCTTGTAATTCTCGCTGGTGGAACTCTCTTCCAGCTTCTTGCTTTTCAGTCAAGGTTGAACTTCAGAAATGTAAATACAATATCAATCATTATCGTCTGTCTTAATTCTTGTTGTTTTATTGTTCATACGCATTAATAATGCTTTCTTTTATTTTCCATATATTCTTTCACATTCAATAATTTCATGCACCTTTGTGGCTTCATTGTCTTTCTTGGAGTTAAATGATAAAAAATAAAAAGATATACAAGATTGCAATAACATCTCTATTTTAAAAAGCATCTTTTTTCCAACAAGAATAAAACTTTTCACTCTAATATTTTCCACAATGTAACAAACCTTGCTTTTTATGTTGATACATTCTTTCTTCTACGTTCAATGTCTTATCAGCATGTGAGCGATAGTGACTCTCCACAACCTTCTATTACTTTTAACTCCTTAATATTTGTTTTTGTTTTTCTATCCCTTTCATTCCCTGCTATGCCATCCGTTTATATTATCTCGTTACGGTGGTTATTCACTGCTTTCCTCTTTTGCTCCTGACTTCAGTATGTCCTCAGAGTGTCAAATTTTCTAAACCCTCTGACATCAATATGCACCCTAGAAATTTCATCTGCCTCTTTCTGATTCTAAGTATCAGCGTCCCTTATGTTTCCATTTTCCTGAAAAGTTCCTTGTTAGTCATATCTTCAGTTCATGGCATTTTCAGCATTCTTTTGTATAACCGCGTTCTCGTCACTGCAAGTCTCTTCTTCATCTATAAGAATATTGTCGAGCAGTCACTGCCATATAGGAGAACCGATATCACAAAACGCACTGGTATTCTTTTCTAATGAAATTTTCTTCTTTCTTAATAATTTGCTCAGCTTTTGAAACAATTCCTAGATAGTATAGAAATTACATACTTGTTGTCTAAATCAGTCATTTTCATAATCTGCCGATCTTAAGTGAAGGAAAAGGTTGAAGAAAATCGGCGGCCTACTGTCGTTGCAGGATGTATCTTGTGGTGCAGTTGAAATCGGTTCGGAACGAGAAATCGATAAAGCCGAGTTCGAATTCCAGTTGAATTTGTTGCATTCACTTACGCAAAAATACGCTTGGGAACGTTATTAATCCATTTCTTCCTTCAAGCTCTTGGCTAAAAAACAAGACAAATTGAATTCTATAGCCTTGGTTGGCAACCAGTCTACCGCAGAAATAATGACAACCTACTGCGGGATAATCTTCTGCCCAGTCAGTCATGTCTCTTTCGAGATATGATCGCCTAAGTGTGTATCACGGATGGCACTTAACTGACTGACTGATTGTCGTCGATACATAATTATACGCCGGCAGTCAAGGGAACGAATTTTTTACTGAATCATTACAAGTAAGGAACGATTGTTTTGTTTTTTTTTTGTTTTGTTTTTTTGGTGGGGGGTTTGTTTTGTTTTGTTTTGTTTTTTGCTTTTTTCGTAGTGAGAATTTCTATTAAAGGAAACAAAGCATAAACAAACAAACTTAAAATTGTGAAAACTTCAATTGATAACAAAATGTTCGGTAGAGTATAGAAAGTTTATTTATTGGCAGAATATCGCTATTTAGTACACTCATTCTCAATGTCACATAACTTTGTACCTCTGCTTACACAGATTGATCCTCAAGGTTTATTCAGCAACCAACATCAAAGAAATAAGCCGTTTGTTTTATTTTTTTAATAGGTATCACCTCATTCAAGACAATAAAGCCACTAAGATTTACAACGAATTACTGGGTGTGGAAGAATTATGAACAGGAAGTAGAAAAAGTAATCAGGAGGTCGGTAGGTTGTGATTGATATTGCATTTAACTTTTTGCAGATTAAAGTAGACTAGAAAGCATGGAGGCGGAAAAGAGTTCCACAAGCCAGAACTAGTACCGCGCTTAAATGAAAAAACTCTATGTATCACAGCGAAGAGCTCATCCAAATAATTACAATGAAAGTATTCATAGAAAACACACAGAGAGACAACTTTACGGTGATGGAAAAGTAACTGAAGTCAAGCCATCAGATCAGGACCAATAATATTGTTGATTTTTCTTAATCAAAGATTCTAGGGAAAATAGCAAAGGCACCGGACCATGTGAGGCAGCAATATTCTAAGAAATGACGAATGGTAGACTTATAGATATGCAAGACAGATTCTGGAGAGAAAAATTGTCTTGCACGAGACGATGAACCAACTTTCTTAGCAGCTGATCTAGCAGTGAATATAGTCTTTCTACTTTATGTTAGCTGAGAACGTTAATCCGAGAAGGCGCAAAGCGTCACGTTTATAGAAGTTAGCACCAGCTATCCTGATAGAAGGCACAGAGGAATTTTTCAGAAGATTAATTAGTGGGGTGGTTTTAGTGGCGTTAAAATTATCAAGCTATCTTTTTCCCCAGATGTTAAACTCCTAGAGAGCAAAACACAGCGCCTTGGCTTAAGTTTTCAACTGACTTGAAGTAGAATGACTCCATCCCATCAATAGCTGCATCTATTGTAAGAAAAGTCAGGGTCACTGTGTCATGCCAGAAAACTTTTCTCGCCAGAGTCCATCTTGCACATCTAGAAATCTGTCATTCCTTTGTGCATTGAATACTGCTACCCTATTTGCTCTGGTCTAGTCTGGTGCTCCTACCGTTCATCTCGATGTTTGTTGTGGATTCCGGATGAGGAACCGCACAAAATTATAAACAAAACAGATATGGAGATAGAAAAGTAGGTTATATTGAACTGGAACGCGGGTTAGTCAATTCAGGAATACTATTAGTAAAAATAAATATATACAAGTCTTGAAGTAAAGTCGTTAGAAAGAGTATATCTGGGTAACTTATTCTAGCTGAATGAAGCTCAGAGCGAGTCTGGTTTCTGGCTAACTTCGGTATCTGTCGGAACTCATCGATAACTGTAACAGATCTCTACGATTACTCTCCACTGTAAACTGCAACTACAATTGTGATTCCAGATTCAACTGATGTCTCTCTACGGCAGGATTATATGTACACTCAGTCGAGTCTATTATCATATACAAAAGGGGGAGATCCCACAACAATGTTCTTGATAAAATCCAAAGGATCTGTAATACAATCGATCCTGATTTTGACGTCCCTTTCTCACTAACGTTTCAAGCTCTGTCTGCCTTTTCTACAAATATTTTCATAGCGACTCTTCTGATGGGTTTTTACCCTGGGTCCCCGACTACATAAATTTAAGCGTGCTACTAGATTGGCATCTAGGTCCCACCTTCTTTCTGATGAAATAGTTAAATGCAACTGCCACCAACCGTTTATTTTCTCGCACTACACGTCTGTGGAACTCCCTTGCGTTTACTTTTTTCCTTGATAAATACAATCTTCAAAAATGTAAATGCACTGACAGTCACCAACTTCTTTCTTTTTGAATCTCATTCATCATTTGTCCTTTCCTCAATAAATTCCATACTTAATCTTTTTCTCTCGCTTTTACTCTCTGAAATTCCCTGCGTACTAGTAGCATTCCCGACTTGCTTGAAGTAAAATGATTAAAAACCTGTTAACAACAGACTTGAGATGGTTTGGGACATCGGTTGCCATTTTGATTTTGTGAAATTGATCAGCCTTACTATAATCTAAACTAAAAAGGGAAACTTCTTTATTCCGGATGGGGTGGATGCTAAATGCTACATTCAAATTTCTTTCGCTTAAACCACTTAAACTACTCTTAACGACGTAATAAGCGATGCTGACACACAACAATAAGCATAATAATTCCTAAACAGACAAATCTGAAAACAGAAATTCAAATAGGTTATGTCCATTCATCCTGAATGCTTGCAAAATTAAATCAACTTGTCTACAATAAACCAATAACAAAATTGTCCACTCAGACTGAAATGTAATTGTTTGCAATTGAATTCAAATAAAATGCACTCCGTTTATGAACTTATCTTCTCTGATGCTTCATTTATGCGTATCGTGGTGCAGTGGATATCGGCTGGGAACGAGAAATCGGGGAGCCTAGTTCGAATTTCAGCTGAATTCTCTGCATTCCCTTATATGCAAATACCCTTGCAAAAGGTATTAATCTGTCTCTTTCCTCCAGTTATGGGTTAAATAACAGGACAGATTGGGTTCTATAACCTTGGCTGGCAACCATTCAACCGCAGAAAGTAATGGCATTCTACTGCGGGATAATCTTCTGCCCAGTCAGTCATGTCTCTTTCGAGACATGATCGCCCAAGCGTGTATTACGTATAGCACTTAACTGACTGACTGAAAGTGCAAACCATCAATTGTAAGGAGCCGGAATGCTTTGTTTTCCAGCAAGAGAAAAAGTCCAAGATGCAAATTACGAATTGGGAATGTCAAAATCAAGTACAAAAACAATTTAAATGACTAGTCATAAATTACAGTTGTTAAATAAATATAACAATTTAAATAACTTGGAAGGTATAAATTGGAGATATCAAAACCAAGTAAACATAGACAGACCGAAGACAGGAATTACTTAATAATATTCACCAACATTCACTGAAGTTCAAGTTCGTAATTATTCGTAGCAACTCAAGATCTGGATCTCACTTGATCTACATAATATTTAACATTCCGTCCATTATCGATCAATATTACACGATACAGGATCCAATTTTACTTTCATCCGGAAGCAGATGTGGCTTTCTTTCGTGTAATGTTCAATAGAGTTTATTCCGATACAGACAGATTCAAGACAGGAGGTACTGACTGATATTCACCAACCTTCACCGAATGTGGGTCGAACCCGTAGTCATTTGTAGCAACAAAAAATCTTGATCTCACTTGATCTACATAGTATTTAACACTCCGCTTATTCTCGATTTATATCAAACGTTACAGAACCCAATTTAACTTTCGTCCGTAAACAGATGTAACTTTTCTTAATGTAATGTCACAAGTAAGATGTGTGGTGAATGTGACGGATATCGGCGTGGGAAAGTGGAATCGGCAAATACAAATTTCGGTCTCATCTCTTGTGTTCACTTCTGCGCAAAAACAGTTTGAAAAGTCATAAATCCATTACATGTTCCTCCCCTACATATGGGTTAGTTAGTAGGGTAGACTAGAGTCTCTAGCCAACGGGAAATCATGCCGCTATATTTTCCAAGTACTAATGGCAATTCACAGAAACAAAAGAAATATCTGATCACCGACGTCCCGAATGGACAAAGCATTAAAAAAATATCGCAAATACATTATCTCAAAGGAATTTTCACTAACTTGCATGTTTATTTACTCGAATAATTACGAACTTGAACTTCTGTGAATGTTGGTGAATATTATTTAGTAATTCCTGTCTTCGGTCTGTCTATGTTTACTTGATTTTGATATCTACAATTTATACCTTCCAAGTTATTTAAATTGTCATATTTATTTAACAACTGCAATTCATGACTAGTCATTTAAATTGTTTTTTTACTTGATTTTGACATTCCTAATTTGTAATTTGCATCTAGGATTTTTTCTCTTGCTGGAAAACAAAGCATCCCGGCTTCTTACAATTGATGGTTTTCACTTTCAGTCAGTCACTTAAGTACTATACATAATACACGCTTGGGCGATCATGTCTCGAAAGAGACATGACTGACTAGGCAGAAGATTATCCCGCAGTAGAATGCCATTACTTTATGCGGTAGATTGATTGCCAGCCAAGGTCATAGAACCCAATGTTTATTAAAACTTTATTTTTTGCTGTAATTGTTTTTACCTTACCTTAGCAACTGGATCAGTGAAGCAAATGGCGTAACGTACGACTCTGCATTATTTCTGCGGTAGAATTGTCGGTCTACATCTGAGAAGCCTTTAAAAATGCCAATAATTGTTTTGTTAATCGTGTATCCATGTTGTCCTTTTAGAACACAAACAAACCATTTTTTTAACATTTAGTTAGCTCTTTTTTGTCATCTCATTATTTGTCAGATGGCATGAGACACGCAAAGGTGAGGTGGTTATTCTCACGAATTCTTTGAACACGTCATTGACAAAATCAGAACAATTGTCACTCACTGTGGTCTCTGCGGCACAACTTTTTTGCGAAAGTCCTGCGATGTGATATAATGGTAAAATTGACATTTAGAAGGATAAAGCAATTTCTAGCGAACAAACACAGCCGGTTGCCCTAAACAGAGATATGTAGCTATTCTGTTGACTTCTCCGTTAAATACACTTGCACAGAGAGTTCTTCCAGTGGTGACAGCACTTGCCTCGTGTATGCATTTAATTTCTTTGAAATTATCTTGAGTTGCATTCGGAAACTAAACCTGTTTTTAGGGAACAAAGACAGCCTGTTTGCTTGAACAAAGCTAAGTAGCAATTCTGCTAACGTTTTCTGTAAACTCACTTGCACAATGAGTTCTTCTACAACACCTGTCTCCTGCGGGCTCTTTGAGATTTAAAAAATCTGGCAATATCTTCTGGAATAACAGAAAGAACTGCACAAGAGTCTTAATAATAGGTTCTATTTGCTTCTTTCCGAAGACACCTCTATGCGAAAGTATACAACTGATTCCTGTTGGAGACTCCTTCTGACGCTTAGTTGTGTTTCTTCAACGCGAATAGCAAAAATACTTCAATGCGAACAACAAAGATGAATTCACAACATCTTGTTCTTAATGGGAAGAACTTCAGTTTTCCGTAAGCCTGTAAACAGAACTGGACCTGTTCATCACTCACGATGCAAAGTTCTGAAAGGAGGGAATCATGAAGCAGTTTCAAAGATGGCGAATAAAAATGGATTTACTACATTTCGATCTCTACAAAACTCTTTTAATAGGAAGCGGTTCAGTTCTCTGGAAGCCTTTAAAATCACTAAAATATGTTCATCACCCAGAAAAAAGCAAAGTTCTGAAAGGGGATAATCATGAACATGCTTCACTGATGGTTTCACGACAGAAACAACTACACCGGTATCTTGATAAAAGCAGTTGGATTCTCGTTTTTGAGTACGCCAATCTGCTTTCAGATAGTGGTAAAAACTAACATATATGTGGTTGAATACATTTAGGAATGAATATCTAGATATTGTCTTTGAAATTCAAATAAGGCTACATTTTCTCTGGTCTAAATGATATCATCACCGAAAAAGGTTGAGTCCTGGCCTTCCAAGCAATCCCCCACAACACATATGTTCTCATTATTGTTTCCAAAACTGTGGCCACGCAGATACGATTTGACTTTAGAAAACAGAAAAAAAGTCAGTAGAGCTAAATCAGGTTCGAAGTCGCAAGCCCAGATTCTATCTGAGCTTGCCAATCTGAGGTGGAAATTCTCAAGATTAGCGTATTCAAAGCCACGGATGCAGTGAGAAAGGATGCGTTATCCTGGAGCAAAAGTACACCTGCCGTCAGCGTCCCTCTGCGTTTTGACTTGACTGCTTTCTTCAGATGCCTTAATTCTAGGGCATAGTATTGTCCATTAACAGTTTTTCTTCTTTTCCAGATGTCTATTATGATTACTCTTTCAGAATCTCTGAAAACAGAAGCCATTAACTTATCAGCAGATGCTGCCAGCTTGACCTTCTTTAGGGGTAAAGAACAAGAGTATTTTCACTGTTTGTTTTGAATATTTGGTTCAGGTTCATAGTGGTGAAACCAGGTTTCATCTTGACTTACTACTCTACGGTGGAAATTCTCAAAAAGTGAGTCAAAAGTATCCTGGAAATGTCACCCCTTTTCATCTTCTGCTCTGGTTTCAGCAAACTTGGGACCCATCTTACAGCCTGCTTGCTCATCCCAAAGATCTCAGTTAAAAAAAAAAACTATGAACCGAACCAGAACTAATGACTATGGACTTAGCTATCTCCTGTACAGTAAGACATCTGTCATTCAAAATCATACGATGAATGGTATCAAATTGTTCATCAGTGTTTGAGGGTTGTGGACGAGGGACATTTTCTGTGCTGTCCCTGCGCTGCTTGAATTCCACAGCGACTTCTTCACAGCTGCATATTAGAGGGAGTCCTTAGCAAATGTCTGTACCATATCCTCATGCATTTTCTTGGATGCTATATCTTTCTTTTGCAAATACTTTATAACTGTTTGGGCTTCAGTTTTGTCCATGTCTATGTTTGTCGCAAACCTTTTACCTTTGTATGAGCTTAGTCTGCACAGGAATTAAAACAGAAATCTGAATTATTATTTTGTTAATTTTGTTGTTCTTTTATAAAAAGTGGTAGTGTATTGCGAGAACAAAAAATGTTCACCTCTGGCTATTTTTTCTGGGTGAGACTTAGAACTTTTTTGAACAAAACTGGCATTTTGCTTATGGTAAGGAGATTTGGATTCTTCGTGAAAAAAATGCATTTTCGAACTGGCACGGTTTATTTTTATTCAATTTTTATTTTATATATATTTTTACATTACAGCATATCCAGTGTGAAATTCATTGTCATTATATTTGTTGTGAAGGGAAAGTCAATTCAGATTAAATTAGCTACAGCTAAGTCGTAGTTTATCGTGAACGAGGACTTGCCCGTACTGAACTTGTTTAATTACAGGTCATGTCAGAAACAATAACTAATGTCTGCTCATCATAACTGTAGTATAATCCACAGAATGACTCTGTCTGTTGAAAAAACACTAATGTACCTAAGCAGGTGTCTACCACAGAGATTAGCTACTTCCTTTAGCAGATTGGTGTACACGAAAACGAGAATCCAACTGCTTTTATCAAGATACCGATGTAGTTGTTTCTGTCGTGTCAAACATATATAGATAATTCTTTTGTTCAATATGGATCTGAAGACGAGTCTAAAGATACTAAAAATACATATGATACAAGTGATGTCATCAGTTGAAGAACTCATGAAAGTACGTTTACAGGAGATACCAACAGAATTCATAATTACCTGCAATTTTTTGGCTGGTGGGGATCATCATCATCTCTCAGTTGCGTCTCTTTACTCTGGCAGAGCGCGGCTCCGTTATATGTCTGACCGAGGACGGGGCTGCTTCTGAAAAATAACACTGAGAGGTGCATGGTCCCGGGGAAGAGTCCTGAAGCTGGACCAAACAATATGCATAAGCGGGATGAATCGTTGGTCACCACCGAGGCCAGCGCAACCGGCAGCTGCGGGGACTGGGCGATTTTTGTACCTGGTACGTGCGTACGCGTTCGGCTTCTCCGTAGTAAATACAACCTTGTGTAACATCCAGATCTCATTGGAAAGACGGGGTAAATATGATACCTATCGTTCAGGGCAAAGAAACGAGTTGGTTCGCTAGAAATTGGTTTAGCATACGAATGCAACCTAGAAATCTTTTCCCTCCAGATGACATAGACCTTGAGTAAGCCATTTGCAATATAGGTTTCTTGGAAATGGCTAAGTTTATGTTTTAGTTATTCGTTGATTTATTGATTTATTGTTTCTATGGTGTCAATCTTTTAATGTTTATAATCAGCTGTGTCTATGTAAGAAGAAGTATTTATATTTTTGTTTGTCAGTATCAGTTACAGTATTTCGTCATTTTACTAAAAACAACTCATGTGACTCGACTTTTAGATCATGAAGAGCGGACTATACAATTAAAGTAACTCGTCTCTACTCATCTTTACTTTAATACATGGGTTGGATAAAACAGATATGAAGAATATTGTAGAATTTGTAAATGTCCTCTGTGAATAAAACGCAGTGGAAACATTTGTTTCAGATCAATATTACCGCTTTCCAAGTCCATCAGAGTTGGGTTATTTTTTTTCTTTATAAAAATATGTTGCGTCAGAAACTAACCAATCAATTATTACCATTGGAATTTTATACGGGGTAGAGTATTAGACAGAAAAAAATAAAATAGGATTTTTTGCAACAAAATTGAATTTGGTGGTGTTTTTTTTTTTTTTTTTTACTAAATCAAGCCTTTAGGTATTTTTTACTTGTAAAAACAAGATTATAATTCTCTGATTTTACATTGGTATTTTTCTTAAAAAAAGACTTAAATTTACAAACAAGCAGTCAACTTAAAATACAGATAAACGATGTCTCTAAATACTCGTGAATAAATGAATTTCATTTGCAAGCACATTATTTTTATCATTAAATCGTTAATTTCTTATATACCATATATGTAGACGGCTTCAGTTGTTCATAGTGTCATTGTGAAAGCGACGATCCTTTCATTAGCTGTATGTGCTTCGTTAAGGAAACATTTCGAAATATAGAAATGCCCATCTTCTAGACTGCTTGTCAAATTCAAGATGGGCATTCTGATTCCTCATTCTTATCCGTTATCCCTTTGTTTGAGACAGTCATTCCTTTTTGTCTTGTATAGTTCGGAGTTCCTTTCGAGCGTAACCGACCGTAGTTCAGACGGCGAGTGACATTCTTCGATACGAGAGTTAGGTTGCTTGGAAACGCAGTTCAAATCGGGTGGCAAGCTCTATCCGAGCCTAAATACTGGAACTGGTCCGATAGAGGACAAGTACCATGAGAAAAAGTTAAAAAAAACTTTGGGGAGTTAGTTCAAGAGAAAGTTCACGCAAAAATGGAGAGCCTAGAAACCCTCGTGACAAGCCACCGACATCGATGAACCGGAAACCTTAACCTACTCAAAGAAAACCTCCTTCTCAGAGCTCGCATGTGTCAAATGATCCCGTCGTTGATTCTAAGATAAGCTCGAAAAAGAGCTTGCTGAGGACAGAAATCGATTTAACCGTGGAAATTTAATATTAATTTATTTTTATAAAATTACACTCACTCGCACCATCCGCGCTCACTCATCAAGCGAAGGCTCGGAATAAGCGCTCCTACCAACATTCAAAACAACGCAGAAATATATCTGAAACAAAGCATGAAGAGAATTTAAACACACCTAAATAAACCCATCTTGAAAATGGCTAAAAAAAAGTGGTCGAAAGTCCCTGGAAAAATGGCCAAATTTGAAAAAAAAAATTAATTAAACCATACTTGTCCGCTATATTTAACGATATATATATATATATATATATATATATATATATATGTGTGTGTGTGTGTGTGTGTGTGTGTGTGTGTGTGTGTGTGTTTACTTTCTATTCCAACCAAATATGTTTGTAATATTATTAGCTTCGAACTTACCATCCATAACTTTTATGACTATCGCTCTCTTTGGAGTCTCTCATATTGAAAATCAGCCAGTTTAGGATTCCGGACTTATTGATTGTATACGCAGCCCTCTTGTCTAAGACTGCTTATTTTCCGTGTGCGACGAGGCTAAGCACAAGAAACAAATAGAAGGCATTTGCCAACGAATGAGATTGTGCGCGTGCAAAGGATGAAACAAATGGTAATATCCAAAAGCATTGAAAAATTCTTAGTTATACGAACAAAGATTTGTGTATATTATAGATTTTGTGTATATAACAGACAATCAATGTGGCATCCATGAATCAACGTGAGAAATACTCGTATTCAAAAGTAGTTCTTCAAACATAAGCCTTATTAGTTATCTGCTCATAAACAAAAAGAAAATCCACATTTTAGTTTTGTTTTCATCACCATTTTTTTTAGATGCCCGAGCGGAAACATATGAAGAATCATGCAAACACATACTCACACATAAACACACGCACATGCATGCATATCACTAATTCAGTCAGCTAATGAAATGCCATACGTGATAACCACTTGGGCGATCATGTCTCAAAAGAGACGTGACTGACTAGGCAGAACATTTTCCCGCAGTAGTTTGACATTACTTTCTGCAGTAGACGAGTTGCCAGCCAGGACCCAATCTGTCCCATTATTTAACACATAAATGGAGAAAAGAGACAGATTAAACTTTTCCCAAGGATATGTGTGCGCAAGGGAATGCAAGGATTTTAACTGGAATCCGAACTCGGCTCCCTGATTTCTCGTTCCAAGCCGATATCAACAAACGATATTTTAGTGGTGAGTAGACGCGTTTTGGGTAGATATGTCACTCTTTTTTAAAACAACGAAAATAACGGGTATAATAATAAATCATGTCGGGTCAAATTTACTTAAATTTCACAATAGAGAGATAGACAGAGGGAGAGAGAGACAGCAAGAAATATGAAAAGAGAACTATGATACTATGATAGATAGGAAGATAAAACCCATCATGACAGATATGGTGGATTTCTAAGCTCAACTTAGATGTGGCACAAGGCCGAAAATATAGGGCACCCAATGAAGATCACACTCACTACTCAGTTGTAATTGTTCTAGCGAAACAAGCTTGCTAACATTGCATCACGTCGATGTGTCCACATCATGGTAGATATAAAGAGAGAACTAAGATACGCTTTTGGGTAGATATCCATCTCTTTTTTTGGGGTAGATATCCATCTCTTTTTTTGGGTAGATATCCATCTCTTTTTTTTTTTGGGTAGATATCCATCTCTTTTTTTTTGGGTAGATATCCATCTCTTTTTTTTTGGGTAGATATCCATCTCTTTTTTTTTTGGGTAGATATCCATCTCTTTTTTTTTGGGTAGATATCCATCTCTTTTTTTTTGGGTAGATATCCATCTCTTTTTTTTTGGGTAGATATCCATCTCTTTTTTTTTTCAAACAACAAAATGACCTTGATGAAGACAGAAATCGATTTAAACGTGTAAATATAAATATGCAATAATCATATTTATATATTATATGCTTTACTGCTAACCATCTATCTATCTATCTATCTATCTATCTATCTATCTATATATATATATATATATATATATATATATATATATATATATATATATATATATATACACGAGAAAAAATCGCAAGATCGCCAAGACCTACCGCGGTTTCGCACAACGGCTCGTCAGGGCAAAGGCAGACCAAGGACTAATCAAATAAATAGACATCTATTAAAGACTAACCCACCCTTTGCCCTGACGAGCCGTTGTGCGAAACCGCGGTAGGTCTTGGCGATCTTGCGATTTTTTCTCGTGTGTTTTTGCTCTGCATAACTGCCTCTTAGTTAATCCTTTTTGGTTTGTTTAGTATCGAGCACTTTTCTTTCTTTGTGGTTTGTTCCGTTTGAGGGTTTTTTTTCTTTGCTGTGAAGTGCTGTATGTATTGTCGGTGCTCCGCAGTTTTCTTTTTTTTCCCCCTCGTTGTCCAAAGCTTTATAGCCGAGGGCGATAACGGAGTTAGATTCTGCCGGTTATTCGTGGTTCTTAAAAATTACTTGTGTAACATTTTAAGATTTGAATACGTACAGAGTCAATTTTATTATTATATATATATATATATATATATATATATATATATATATATATATATACTAAAGAACGAAACTTTGGGGCCACTGTCTATATTTCTAAAAATCACCTTAAGATTTTGAGCATTTTTCACAATTTCTAAGATCACATTGGTTGTTTTATACTTTTTTGTACAAGTAATAGGTTAAAAATATTTTGTTCAAATTTGGTCGTCTAACTTTTTCTGTATTTTTTACTTCTGTTTTATTTACAGGTTGCCATCAACTTACGACCTATGCCAATTAGTATAGTTCAACTCAACAACCAGTACCGTGAATTAGCTTATCTGGCCTTCTGACCACGATTCTCCGCGTTTGGCGGCAAAGAAATTCCCCAGCTTGGTGTACGACGACCCATAACAAAACACCAGCGGTTAATAATTGCTGTTTTACAGCTAAATTATTTTCTGTTGTTTTCTTTTTACTACTGTGTCTTGATTTTTGTATGTTAAGCAAATATTAAACCAACTGTAGTTGAATCCATTGCATTCACTTACGCGCAACTACCCTTGGGAAAGGTATTAATCCGTCTCTTCCTTCCAGTTATGGGTTAAATAGCAGGACAGATTGGGTTCTATAGCCTTGGTCGGCAACCAGTCTACCGCAGAAAACAATGGCAACCTACTACGGGATAATCTTCTGCCCAGTCAGTCATGTCTCTTTCGAGACATGATCGCCCAAGCGTGTATCACGTATGGCACTTAACTGACTGACTGTAATATGCCATGTTTGACTTAAACTTGACCAGCGTAAAAATAAAAAACAAAAAATGTGTCCATGAATCAGTTAAGTGCCATACGTGATAAACGCTTGTGTGATCATGTCTCATTCGATATGTGACTGACTAAGCAGAATATTTTCCAATAGTAGGTTGCCATTTCTTTCTGCCAACCAAGACTATAGAACCCAATCTGACCTGCTATTCAACCTATAGCTGGAGGGAGAAGAGATGAATTCATACTTTTCTTAAGGGTATTTGTGCGTAAGTAAATGCAACGAATTTAACTTTAATTCGAACTCGGCTCTCCTAATACTTATTCCGAGCTGATAACTTTTGCACACATGTAGGGAGATGATATAAATGGTATCAAGCGTAAAGAAATCGTAAATATTAAATTAAAAATACAATTATGGGCAACGAAAGATAAAAATAATGCAAAATTAATTCCAAGTCGACTCACGACCAGATCGATTTAGAATCTATCAGTCGTAAACAAATTGTGGTTGTAAGGCGACGACTACTATTTTTTTTTAATTCAGAAGAGGTTTAAACGTTTTAAACAATCGTTGTTCATCTTCACAGATTCTGATCGATTTTCTACTTCAGTTTTTTGGGGTATGTTTTTGCCTCAGTGAAATGGTTTTGCGCTTAAATTTTATCCATAATCATGTTAATATTGAAGTTTGTAGAAAGCGGTAGATAGCGACGGATTTTTGCATTTTTGCAGATGAAAGTTGGCTGGAAATCATAGAGTCGGAAGAGAGTTCCACAAGCGAGACGTGCAAGAAAAGAAACTGTTAGCATAGAAATAATGGAACTGTAAATTGATGACATCTCGACGCTAGTCTAGTACTGCACGGAAATTCAAAAAGTCTAGGTACCTTAGTGAAGAGTTGAAAATATTTAGAGAAAAGACGCAGAGAAGTGACCATACGACAGTTGGAAAGTAACTGAAGTCAAGCCGCCAGATCAGGACCCATAATATTGCTGATTCTTCTTTAGATTTTATCAAGAAACTGAAGGTAAATAAGAGTAGAACCATACCATATGTGACAGCAATATTCTAAGCATGAACGAATGGCAGACTTATAGATGTGTACGATAGATTCTGGAGAGAAAAAATGAATATTTTTAATTTGTAATATTCGGTTAAAATAGGGCTCAACACAATTCAAATCGATCCTCAAAATTATATCTAAGGTTATCAACTCTCATTCAACCGCCTTTGAATATCTAGAATTTCAAGATCTGAAATTTGCTGTTTTTTTATGATATGCTTTCAACTTTTGTTTATTCCTTGCCGATTAAATATTTTCTTCTCTTTGATATAATTTAGCCTCTCTAGTGTATTAATAATTCTATCTAGTGTATTAATAATTCTATCTAGTGTATTAATAATTCTATCGTTCCAATAATAGGATTATAGCCCCTTAATCTAAGGTTCAGTGCGGATTAATAATTTTCTTTTAACGATAACAATTAGATTTTATAAACTGCAAGCGCCGATAGAATATTTTACTGGGTTAAGAACCTACCTTACAAAATCAATACCCCTCACAAAATCAACATTATTTAAGTACTTAATTATTTTTTTATGTGTCAAGTCTATTCACGACATGGTCGATCGTGTATCTCCCCAGCTTTCTATTTTTTAATCTATTAAGTACAATATTTATCTATTTATTTATCTTCCAAACATCTGCACAAACTCGTCAAGGCGGTTGCTCGCTTTATTTTCTCTGAACCTCTTGCTTTCAGTGTGTCCTCTAAGTATCAAATTCTCTAAGAATTCTCTAGAAAAGTGCAGCGTCTCTTTCTGATTGTACAAGCGTCCTTCTTGTTTCCATTTTCCTAAAAAAAATCCTTGTCGATCAAATGTTTCCTCAATGATAATCACAGCAATTTTCTGTAAAACCACAATTTTAGTCTCAGGACCCTTCATTGTTTTTAAACATTTCATTCCAAGCCAGACTGAAAGAGTAATTATAGGTAAAAAAAAAAAAAAAGAAGGAAGCGAAAACCTAATCCTAAGCAGGAAACAAGATATAAACTACTACTCCTGTTCAAAAAACGGGGAAGGAGTATAAACTGGGCGATAAGACATCCAACATTCTCGGATATTTGCTAGATTTCGACTTCTCCAATTCATAGCAGACATCTTGAATTGTTCATCTCATCAATTGCAGACTGGGCACATAAACAAAAATGTATGTTTTAAAGAAATAAAATTTTCAATAACATTTTACTGAATGGGAATATTAACAAATGAGACCTTCAATATGATTTCCATCATTTGTGGCGCAAAAGTTGATGCGCTTTGCAAGATTCACGTTAACTCGATGCAATAACTCTACATTGCCGTTAGTTCTATCATATTCACTCTTTGTTTATTCTATCAAGTGTGTTGCATCTGTGATTTTCATTGAATACACCTTCTTCTTTAGCATACTCCAGAAAAATGTGTTTTCTTTCTACAAAAACATGTTTCATCTGTGGAGGTAAAAAAAAGTAGTTAATGAAATCTCCTATGTGCCCAGTTTTTAGGGACATCCTGTACAACACATTTTGTCTTTCTGCAATTGATAGTTCTTTCTTTCCGCTTTCTTTTCCAAGCATATCTTAAAGTTTCTGTTATTTTGTCTGCTATGAAAAGTAATTCTTAGTGCATTCTTTTAATTTAAGAGTAAATATATTTAAAAGAGTAATTAAAATACATTATTTGCTGATAAATTAACGGTTATCATATTTCTTTATTTTGTATCACCGACCACGTCCTGAAGGGACACGGCGCATAAAAATGATTACGATAGGTTTCACTGACAAAAATCTGTAAGTAAATATATTGAGCAGTTTGATGATCTAGTCATAATAAATTTTTGTTCTTTGTAAAGTGTGAAGTGCGATTTTGCTTTTTTGTGGGTTTTTGTTTTGTTGTTGTTTTTCGTAACTAAAAAAATTAGTAAGACTCTCCAAAAGCTACAACTTATACCGTGACAGAAGTAGGGTATAGCGACTTTTGGAAATGTTAGGTAAGCTTGAGGGATTTTAGAATGGTATTAGAATAAACTAGAACTTACACTGTGAGCAAACCGCCTGCATAGGGATAAAAATTATAAAGTTTTCCTTGTACAAAGACCGGTGGTCACTCGCGGTTACATAATATGGATAGTTTATTTCAGATAGTAGGGGAAGACAAAGGTTAACTCTAGATTTAACATTGTAGAGATCGAGGAAACATCCTCTTGAGAGTTTGTTCCATAGAGCACCGGTTCGCATGAAGAATCTGTTCGAGTGAAATTTGCCTATAGTACAAGCGTTAATGAATAGTAGAACATTGAGTTTGGGAACATGTTTAAAAGACAAATGTTACTAAGAGCTACAAAGGACAGGGTTGTAGTGAACAAAACAAGATCTAGATTTAAAATTCAAATGCTAAGCACTAACTCATTGATTTTGTTAGAAATTAAAAAGACTCGAATTTACAAACTTTGCTTAGCACACACGCAAAAGCGAATCCAAAACAAAACTCGTGAAATTTCACACCTCGATGCGAAATGTTTTTCGGCCAATAGAAAACTAGGAAACATCTAAAAACAAAATTCAAGTAATCTTCAATTTTCAGAAACAAATTCTTTTACGGAACTTTTCCCGAACCGACGCGAAGTTTGTTCGTCGTCCAATAAAAAGGCCAGAATCACATCCGGGTGTGAATTCCCAAATACCCATTAAAAGCCCCACAAACAAAATAAAAGACGGGCAAGTTCTCCTGTCACCAGAGAGAAGGCGAGCGTATTAACATGTCCCTTGAACATGATACAGGGGTTGTCAGAGTCAGGGAAGAAAAGAGATGGCAATTGACTTTTCATTTAAATTGTTGGACATTGTACTTTTCAGGAAAGGAAGTATACAGAGGGGAATTCCACAGGCGGGAAGTGCGAGCAAAGAAGCTGTAGAGTAGAAATTGCGGTTACATTTGATTGGTTTCACTGTAAAATGGCGGGACCTAGTTGCTACTTTAGTAGACTGATTAAATTCATGCAGTAATATTAGTAATATCTAGTAGCTTGAGTAAATTCTTATCATGAATGGTAAGAATGTATCGTTTCTGCCAGGAATACTGTCGTAGTTTGGGTCACTAATTGTGGTAAGTTAAGTTTAAGATAAGACAGATTGAAGACTAACTTTCCTCTATCCTCCTTATGGCTTTTTTTTTTTTTTTTTTGGTTTTCTCACAAATATATATTACTTTCCTCTATGTTACCTCGACTTTATGAATTTAATTTTTACTAGATTGGCGACAAGGTTGCATCTGTTTACAGTTGAAATGGTTAGATGTATAAAATGCAAAATATAACGGAAATACTATATTTGAACAGGAATAGAAATAAAACATGAACTTTTCACCAGTAAGAAAGTCAGTAGACGAGCCTTGTCGGATCTCATCAATTCACAGTGAAATTGGCTACTTTTAACCCTTTTACCTTTTCTTGCATTTCTCGCTTGTGAAACTAACTCTTTTCCGGCTTTCTGCCTAGAATAACAGCCACAGCACAGATCAAAGACTGACCAGGAAATGACCTGAAGTCGTTTGAAAACTCATAACAGGAAATTGCAGCATGGGCGTTGCGTCCCAGACCCAAGCTGTGTCCCTGATATGCTTCTGGACAGAGAAAGACATCAGCAGAGATTCGGATGTAGTGTTTCCTGAGTCCGGGAGCAAACCACTCGGCAGATAGGGGACAGAACAGATCTTATCTTATCTTGAAATTGGGGCTTTACTGCGATGACCTCCTTGTTTAACCAAATGATTTGGACAGATTTGTCAATGACCACATATCTCTATATGAGGACGGCAAAATAATAAATAAATGTTTAAGATGTTTGTGCCAATGTTACATTCCTTACTAACCCTATTATTTTTGCACTATATTGTATCATTGGCATTTATTTCATTCGGGTTAATTTCGTATTTATAAGTTTTTCGATTTTTATTATATTTTGTAACTTCAAACTTATATTTTATTCTCTTTTGATTAATGATCCCCATATGGCATTAATAAAAAAAACTTAGACGTAACTCCTGTCCCATATTCACCAACATATACAGGACAAGAGCAACATATACAGAACAAGATCAGCAGAATGGAAACCTTTGGGCAGCAAATAGCGTTGCGGATTAGCACCAAGAAGATTGATATGATGTCACTGAACGGGAACAGACCTGCTCCTGTCAAAATGAATGAAGAAGATCTACGGCTTACAGACAAGTTCACTTACGTGGGTAGTATCATCAGACTCGAGGGTGGCACGAAAGAGAATATTCAAAGCAGACTGGGTAAGGCCAGGAGTGTGTTTAAGGAAATGAACAGCGTCTGGAGATCAACACAGTACAGCACCAACACCAAGCTATACCAGAGCTGTGTTGTATCTACTCTGCTCTACAGATTTGAGTGCTGGAGAATGACGAAGGCGGATCTCACCAAACTCCGATCCTTTCACACTATATGCCTCCGATGAATACTGAGAATATTTTGGCCAGAGAAGATCTCCAATGAAGACCTGTTGAAGAAATGCAAGCAAGAGAACATGGGCACCATCATTACAAGAAGGTGGTAGAGATGCATTGGACATGTGCTCCGGAAAGATCCACAGTCAATCACAAGAACAGCACTGCACTGGACCCCAGATGGCAAAAGAAAGAAGGGAAGACCAAGAACGACATGGAGAAGTAAGGTGGTGAATGAGATGAAAGCCATGCAGTACTCTTGGGGTTCATTGACTAGTCTGGCCCCAAGATAGGCAGAGGCGGAGAAGCTTTGTTGCTGCCTTACACACCATTATGTGTAACTGATGATGAAATATGGCATTAATAACATAGCCTGTTCATCAAGTCACTCAAACAATGTATTGTGATATAATGATCATAGTAAATAACTAGCGCAGCTCAGGATGTTACCTGAAAAAGAATTCCGTACACACCAAGTAATGATGCGGAAATACTTTACTAAAACAAGAGTGGAACTCAGACTATGATAAACCTGAAACGCTTGTGCAGTAAGTAAGTCAATAAATGAGCCTTGTCGGATCTCATCAATTCACGGTCCAATTGGTGAGTGTACCCGTAGGTTTTATGATAGCATTTTCTTTTCACGCACTTTTCGCTTGAGGAACTCTCTTCCGGCTTTTTGCTTCCCAGTTAAATTTGATATCCAAACATTTATATGCAATGTCAATCGTTATCTACTGTCTTCTTGATTACTCTTATTATTCTCTCTCCTTAATAATGCTTCCTTATTTTTAGTTTTTCACACACAGTAAACCATTATCTTAGTGGCTTGCATGGGGTAATGTGATTTTAAAAATGTATTTTAATAAATGCGCTCTCAATACAAAGTTGAGAGCCACTCAAGGTAGGTGTTACTGAATGAGGTTGTATGAGCTTAAGATTGGGGATGAATGATGAGAATATGTAGGATAACGGTTATTTTAGCGATCCTCCCTGAAGTTTGTTCCACAAAATAACGGTTTTTTCGGAAGAAGCTGACTAAATAGAATTTCGTCCTTACTAATGGAATACGAAGTGAACGGGTATATTTCGTTCCCGTGCACGTGGCACAGTGAGTCATAGTTGTGAATATTAAACGCCGTGCTCTCCGAAGATGAATAAACTAAGCGATAATGGGCGAAATTGGTTTTGTCTTCAAGGTGTAAGTGGGAGTTCACTGAGGTTAAACAGGCGATCAGCGGATAGTGGCCAGTAAAAATGAAAATGTAATAAACATTGAATACTGCTGCCATATCTGGTCGGGTGCCCCTGCTGTTCTCCTCGGGCTTCTCGATAAGGTTCAAAGGAGGGTCTGTAATGTGATAGATACCGACTTGGCAGACTGCCTGCAGTCTCTCTCCCACCGGCGCGACGTGGCTTCCCTGTGTCTCTTCTATAAATACTTTCACGGCTTCTGCTCCGATGAACTTAGATCACTGGTGCCCCCTAAATACGAATTTTCACGAGATACTAGATTAGCAACTAGATCCCACCCTTTTACAGTGAAACCGATAAAATGCAGCAGTAACTTCTACTCCAACAGTTTCTTTCCTCGCACTTCCCGACTGTGGAATTCTCTTCCAAACGATTGCTTCCCCGACGGCTACAATCTCCAGGAGTTTAAATGTAAGGTCAATAGACACCTCCTAACACACTAACCTGCTCCCATTCTATCAAGCACTCTTCCCATCTGCCTAACCCTCATCCTCGCTATCCTTACTCATCTGTCACCTTTCTCCTGACATTCCCTATGTCTAACCACTCCTTCTCTTTACCTTCCCCTATGTAGCCCCATGCGCAATAGTGGCAGTGGAATGCCTTGCTTGGGGTGAGATGATTAAAAAAAAACAAAAAAAACATCTACGTAAGACTTTTGTGTCACTGTTTCTTTCACCTCTGCTTCGTTAAAACATACGTTCCAATTAGCAGATATTAGAAGCTGACCAGGAGACATTAAGCACTTTTGATCAAATCATTCAAAATGGTCCCAGCTGTTGACTCTTCAAAGAAATCTGATTTAATTATTATTAATCATTTCACCCCAAACAAGGCAATAGAACTCAACGCAAGAGGTTACTAAGTGTAAGAGAATCTTACAAAAAGACATTGTTAAGGAAAGAGGACAATAAAAGAACAATTAATAACACCGAAGATAATTATTGACAATTATCAAATAAGAATCCGTAGTCTATAAAACATCGATGGGCGTTGAGGATTAATGGATAGCGGTCCAGTATGGAAAATTGGAGAGCCGTTCAAATTCCAGTTCAAATTCAAGTATGAATCCATCTCTTTTTCTTTCAGCTATAGTAGCAGGACAGATTGAGCTCAACAGCCTTTATTGATAACCAGTCTACTGAAGAAAGATTTGGCAACCTACTGTGGGAAAATCTTCCGCTTAGTCAGTCATGGGATTTCCCAAGCGTAGATTACATATGGCAATTAAGTGACTGATAAAACATAAGTTTACATCGATTCTGCCTTTCTATTGGTCTATCCGATATCATTCGAAGTATATCGCATTGCTTGTCCTTAAGAAAGCAGTATTATTTTTTGTTCTATTTCTGGTCATAATTCTACTTATAATTAGTTTGGCTTGGTGGATCATTATATGATTGTCTATTAGAACTCGCATTCATTTGCACCTATTTTCATATATATATATATATATATATATATATATATATATATATATATATATATATATATATAACTGTGTGTGTATTATAACTGAAATATATAAGAAATGATCTGTAACAATGATAGATGATATTATTATTAATTTCTCGATATTCCCAAGTACTTTCAATCTCCTCCCAATATAATCTTCAGTGGTGTGAGTTGTGGTATCAAAAGTAACTGCAACGCTCTGTTGCTAAAAATTACTATAAATTTCTTCTTGCTTCAACTATAACGGTTGACAAATTGCATAACGTTCATTAGAACGTGAAAATTATCACTAATAATATTTTGTTGTAATGTCATAGTCATGCACGTGTTAAAGACAATATTCATTAAAAACGTAAGCCGTCAATTAATAGAACCAATTATGAATACTGTAGTAATGTTCTAAAATGTTTATAGAGAGAACAATTTTTTCATACTTTAACACGTGCATGGCCATGACATTACAACATAAAAAAATTCCATTTTTAATAATTTTCACGTTCTAATGACACTAAGCAATTTTTTTTCTATATTTTAAGCAAGAAGAAAATTTAGAGTAATTTTTAGCAACTCAGTTTTGTGGTTATTTTTTGTTATTATATTACGCGAAAGATTATCGCTGAGTGTTCATACTATTTTTATTAAAAATAAGCAGACGCAATCATTGCAATTTATTTAATCTGATATATCATCAACGAACTGGGTCCTTCCGGTGACTGGCGTGCGTATACACCGCTTATATATAACACGCTTAATTTTCTTCTGTAGCATTTTATGCGCCTATGGCTTAGAGAGCAGAGACTCCGACTAACACCAAATCAGTTGAATTTCGATCCCGGCCAGAAGCAAGTAAAAATCTAGCCACACTGATGAGCTGTAAATCAACGAAACAGGCTTGTGTATGGATGACATATATATATATATATATATATATATATATATATATATATATATATGTACAGAGAGAGAGAGAGAGAGAAATCTGTTTTGCTGTATCAAAGCTCATCAGTACGGTTAGATATCCGATTGCTTTTAGCCAGGATACCCGACCGAATTGATGTCAGTCGGCGATTGTGCCTATCTCTCTCTCTCTCTCTCTCTCTATATATATATATATATATATATATATATAATTTCAGTCTCAAGCTAGATAATAAAGCCACTATGACGAAAAAGGTTATTGAGTTTTAACTCAGTAACCTTTTTCGTCATATGTAAAAAAAATATTATTATCGAAAGAAGACAATAAGAAAACAAGAATGAAGAAGATCGAAAATAACGATTAACATTGCATTTAAATTTTTGAAGATCAATATTGAGAAGAAAGCAAAATATCGGAAGAGAACTCCACCAGCGAGAAGTGGTATAGAAGAAACTGTTAGCATAAAAGTTACGACTACATCTAGCCATTTTCAACTGTAAAATGATGAGTCCTTTTCGTCAATCTAATAAATAACAAATATTTTTAACCAATATTTCTATATTATAGCATCTATCCAACAATTATTTTTCCAGTTCTTTGACTTAATAAAATCTTAACGAAGCAAGTTATTCTAATTTTTTTAAAAATCAACTTTCAATCCAACTTTCCATCCCCACTCGAAAATACGTATAGCACGCTTTGAGTGCCCACTCGAGTCCGTTCTCACTTAGAACTGGCCCAAGCAGACGTCGATGAGAAGTTAGGAGTTGGATTAGAAGTATTTTAAAATGTGTCTAAGCGTAACCGTTAGCAGATAAACAACAATGACTAAAAGCGAATAGATATGCGCCGTCTAGTCTGACGGATGAGTGGCTAGAAAACAAAATATATATGCCGCTTATGTTCTGTTAGCAGATAAGCTGGAAATGACAAGAGGAAGCAGGGATCGAAATGATGAAAGAAAATATGAATGGCTATTTTTTGTAAATGTGATTGATTAATGAGAAAACAAAAACATTTTTCATGTTAGCAGGATCAGATAAGTAGAATTGTATCTGCTTAAAGATTTTTTTAAAACGTACATCTTAGCCCTTTCTTTTGAGCAATACTGTATTGTTCTGTATCGCTTGAAAATATAAAAAGGTTGAAGCCTACGTTGTGGAAATAACTCATTTCCAAATGAAAAAATATTTAAAAGTTTTACAATATAAATGTAGTGAACAAATTTTAATACAACTGTGTACTGGTCTAATTTAATTATGAGTAAAAACTATAAAAAAAAAAAAACTATATATATATATATATATATATATATATATATATATATATGAAATTATTTAATTATTTGGTTTTTGGTCATAATTAAATTAGACTAGTACACAGTTTTATTAAAAATTGTTCAGTACAATTATATAGTAGTACTTTTCTTTGTAAACCTGTTATTACGCAATAACAAGTTTCTATCTTTCGGTGTCTTCAGGTGATTTGCAATAACTGATTTTACCGTTTCTTATTTTTTTAAATGCTCTCGTAACAGCGATCTTTTAGGAACGCGCAATTTTCAAAATTAGGGGAAGTTGCTTAAAGGTCTTGGAACATTTTCATCCATAAGTATTTGTTGGTATGGTTACAATTGCATATAATTTCTTCTTGGCACAGTCGACATATTTTGCCACTGTTGTAAGGCTTGGCTGTTTTTATTATAATCCACGTTTTGTCTTAGTCTTTTCCATATTTTCATTTCAATTTCCACAAGTGACTGGCCAATTTTGTATATTTTTTTAAAGTTTTCTAGTTTAAATGTAGACTTATAATTATTCCATCTAGTCTTAAAAGTGTCTTTGGTTGATCCCAAATACGTTTTATTTTGACCATTTAATTCATGTACTTTTGCTTTGTAGATAACTCCTTTTGTATTACAAAGTCTATTGAAGTGGGCATTTATTTTTATCCCTTCAGTTACATTCCTTTATTTATGATGCTGTTTTGTACGTTGCTATTTAGGTTTCTGGCATTTTGTATCTTTATGCAATTATCTAAATTACTAGTATAGCGCTATAACTCTATAACTATATATATATATATATATATATATATATATATATATATATATATATATGTACAGAGAGAGAGAGAAATCTGTTTTGCTATATCAAAGCTCATCAGTACGGTTAGATATCCGATTGCTTTTAGCCAGGATACCCGACCGAATTGATGTCAGTCGGCGATTGTGCCTATCTCTCTCTCTCTCTCTCTCTCTATATATATATATATATATATATATATAATTTCACTCTCAAGCTAGATAATAAAGCTACTATGACGAAAAAGGTTACTGAGTGTTAACTCAGTAACCTTTTTCGTCATATGTAAAAAAAATATTATTATCGAAAGAAGACAATAAGAAAACAAGAATGAAGAAGATCGAAAATAACGATTAACATTGCATTTAAATTTTTGAAGATCAATATTGACAAGAAAGCAAAATGTCGGAAGAGAACTCCACCAGCGAGAAGTGGTATAGAAGAAACTGTTAGCATAAAAGTTACGACTACATCTAGCCATTTTCAACTGTAAAATGATGAGTCCTTTTCGCCAATCTAATAAATAACAAATATTTTTAACCAATATTTCTATATTATAGCATCTATCCAACAATTATTTTTCCAGTTCTTTGACTTAATAAAATCTTAACGAAGCAAGTTATTCTAATTTTTTTAAAAATCAACTTTCAGATCCAACTTTCCATCCCCACTCGAAAATACGTATAGCACGCTTTGAGTGCCCACTCGAGTCCGTTCTCACTTAGAACTGGCCCAAGCAGACGTCGATGAGAAGTTAGGAGTTGGATTAGAAGTATTTTAAAATGTGTCTAAGCGTAACCGTTAGCAGATAAACAACAATGACTAAAAGCGAATAGATATGCGCCGTCTAGTCTGACGGATGAGTGGCTAGAAAACAAAATATATATGCCGCTTATGTTCTGTTAGCAGATAAGCTGGAAATGACAAGAGGAAGCAGGGATCGAAATGATGAAAGAAAATGAGTGGCTATTTTTTATAAATGTGATTTATTAATGAGAAAATAAAAACATTTTTCATGTTAGCAGGATCAGATAAGTAGAATTGTATCTGCTTAAAGATTTTTTTAAAACGTACATCTTAGCCCTTTCTTTTGAGCAATACTGTATTGTTCTGTATCGCTTGAAAATATCGAAAGGTTGAAGCCTACGTTGTGGAAATAACTCATTTCCAAATGAAAAAATATTTAAAAGTTTTACAATATAAATGTAGTGAACAAATTTTAATACAACTGTGTACTGGTCTAATTTAATTATGAGTAAAAACTATAAAAAAAAACTATATATATATATATATATATATATATATATATATATATATATGAAATTATTTAATTATTTGGTTTTGGGTCATAATTAAATTAGAAAGTAATGGTAATCTACTGCGGGAAAATATTCTATTCAGTCAGTCATGTCTCTTTCGATACTTGATCACCAAAGCGTGTACCAGGTATGTCACTTAACTGAATGACTGATTGAGTATAATAAAGACCGTTACATATATATATATATATATATATATATATATATATATATATATATATATATATATCCCTCCTGTTATGTTTATGGAGAGAGAGACGAAGTGGGGCAGCGTCGGCTCAGTTCATTCTCTTTACTACCAGTTATTAAAATTTACTACCAGTTATGAAAGCTTGTTTGCTCTTTACCAGTGCCTTATTATTATTATTATTATTATTCTTTGCAATAATTATGTCGTCGAGTAGTAAAGAATATATATGCTTCTTGCTTTCCTGCTTGTTGAAAGTCCCCCTTTGTAGTTCTTGTCTTTAAAAACTCTGTAGGACACCCAGTCCTCATTATTGCCTCATCAGCCTCCTACCGATTTTAGGCAAGGTTTTCGAGGCTTTTATCAATGCTGAAGTGGTACAGCATCTCACATTCCACAGCCTATTCTCTGACAACCAATACGGTTTCTGCTTTGCCAGGTCTACCGCAGATATACTGACCATCACCGAATACTTATACCAGGCTCGCGGTAAGAACGGCAATGTTCGGGCTGTTCCCCTGGATATCTCTAAAGCGTTTGACAGAGTTTTGCATCTGGCCTTCTTTGCAAGCTACAGGGCTGCGGTATAAATAGACGTTTGTTCAATCTAATCTAGTCTTTCCAGTCAAATCGCGTAATGAAGGTGTATTGAATAGGTAGGCTTTCAGATCCTATGATACGAATGCGAGTTTCCCTCAAAGCTCTTTCCTAGGTCCGACGTTTTTCTTGGTCTTCAATAATGATCTTCCTGATATAATTAGTTCACAATTAGCCATCTATGCTGACGATACCACAATTTACTCCTGTCTCAATAAGTAATATGCCAGGGCTAACAAGGAACTCCAATATGTGGTGGACTGGGTAAAGAAATGACTCGTAAGTTTTAATTCTTCCAAAACGAAAGTGCTCTCATTTAACCACCATGGGCAAACTCTCCTACCCGTCGTTAGTATGGATCACAGTAATTTCTCAGAAAGCAATACACTGCGACACCTCGGCTTCACTCTCTTAGCCAAACTCAAGTGGAATGACTACATCAAATCAATAGAAGAATCAATAGAAGAATAAGAAGATCGGGTTACTGTGTTGGGACTGGAGGTTTTTCTTGTCAGAATCAATTTTGCACATATACAAATCTGCTATCCGTCTGTACATTAAATACTGTTGCCATATCTGGTCTGGCGTTCTTACTATTCATCTCGGGTTCTCGACAAAATTCAAAGGAGGATCTGAAATCTCGCTTTGGCAGCTTGACTTCAGTCCTTTTTAACTGACGTGATGTGGCTTCTCTGTTTTGTTTTGTTTTTTTAAATATTTTCTCACGTGTTTATCTCCATGTTACTCCCTCTGCAGGATTTTACTCGAGCTACTAGATAGGCAAATGATTCCCACACATTTACAGTCAAAGAGTCAAATGTAACCGCTACTTCTACTCAATCAGTTTCTTTTCCTGCACTTCCCGCCAATGGGAATTTCCTTCTGTGTACTTGCTTCCCTAATGACTACAATCTTCAAGAGTTTAAGTGCAATGTCAATTACCATCTTTTATTACCTTGATTCCCATCTTTCTCTTATTCTTCTCCGGTCACTCTCTGTATTTTGTTCTTCTTCCCTCTAGCTCTATTCTCACGTAACGCTCTGCGAAGCAGCATTCCCACCTTTCTTTTATCTTTTCTTTGACACCTCGTATGTCTTGTTCCTCTTTCTTCTCGCACTCTTCTCATGTAAACCCCTGTGCACCGGTGGCAGTACTGCCCTGCTTGTGGTGAAATGTTTATTTAGAAAAATAACAACAGCCAAAAAGCTGATATATGAGAAATTACCCAAATTAAACAAAAACAATGGTACAACATATCGCCCAAAATAATAGGGGTATGAATGAAAGAAACATTAGCACAAACGTCTTACACATTTGTTTATTAATTTACCGCCCTCACGTGGAGATATGTGGTGACTGACAAATCTGTTCAAATCATTTGGTTGAACAAGTAGGACATCTCAGTTAAGTCCCAGTTTCAATATATGAATACAAATTCGTTCTGTTCCGTATCTACCTAGTGGTTTGATCCCGGATTCGGAAAGCGCTACATTCGAATCTCCGCTGCTGTGTTTCTCTGTCCAGAAGTCCATCACGGTTACATGTTTATCAGTATATGTCTGGGAGGCAACGCCCATGCTACAACTTCCTGTTGTGAGTTTTGAAAGACTTCAGGTCATTTCCGTATCAAACTTTGATCTGTGCCATAGATGTTATTCTAGGTTGTAAGCCGAAAGTGAGTTCCACAAGCGAGAAATGCGAGAAAAGAAAAATATTATCATGGAACTTAGGGTTAATTGTAGTCAATTCCACTGTGAAATGATGAGATCCGACGAGACTCATCTACTGGCTTTCTTACTGATTAAGAGTTCATGTTTGTCAAAGTTTTATTTCTATTTTTGTTAAAATATTTCCGTTACATTTTGAATTTTGCAAAGAAGTAGAATAAATATTGTCCTGGTGACGCTTTCTTATTGCATTTAGGGAGATGAGAATGAAAGTCACGGCCTAAAGTATACAGTTAAGACTAAGGAACTCTTTGCCAACGAACGATATCTCCCGCAGAGATACTTTCCCTTCTCCCGCAGGGATATTTTCCTTTGGTTGGTTAAAAACAACGGAGGGAGAAATCGATACTGGCAATGTTATTAATGTTTTATTGCGTCACGCGATGTGAGCTTAGGAAAAAAATATAATAATTTTAGTGCCATCAAGTACTTCTAAAAGCCAGAAGCATAAAATCTTATTATTTTGGGAAAATATACATTTCTCTCCTTTCATATAAATTTATTTTCTTTTAGAGTTGAAATGTCTATTTCGCTAAGCTGAAAACGCGTTGACAAAAGAAGTGTCAGAGTGATTTGATAAGGTTACACGAAGGCCAAGGCCAGCTGGTGGACACAGGAGTCTGTGAGAACCCGAAACGAATCGAGGTCCGATGTGAGTTGGCAAAATTTCCTTCGTCGAGCTAAAACCTCCCGCAAATCGGGTGAGCGGAAAAACGATTTCATTGGCCGAAGGCTGTGAGACGGCCGGATCCCCAGAGAGGATCGAAATTGGTTATGAAAATAGATACTCGACAGGAAAAGCTCAGTCAGTCGCAGATTTCTCGCCGCCAACACCACCACATTCTCCGCCAGTGGCCGCCTCCGATTCGGCACATTCCGTCAGATTCCGTCAAGAACACGAAAGAACTTTGCTGTTTTAGAAGTTACATAGAAAATTGACGACACTGACTACAGAGAATACGTAAAAAGACTTTAGTGAAAATTTGAAGAGATCTGTTTATTTCAACGCTAACGAAACTTAAACAAAACATTTTGTTTAACGATTGGAAGCTATGATGCTTTTAGCGAACTTTCTCCCTCCGTTGTAACCAGCATTTTAAACAACTGTATATCATTTTCGACAACTGTATTCCTGGGAAAAAAAAGACATTGTTTTTCTTTATATAAAAACATTCTTCGTAACTCTTCAGGCGTGTTCGACTTCGTTCATTCATCGTATTAATTTTTTTTTGGTGCCGTAATTTTTTTTTCTCAAACCACATGTGTACGCCAGTGTCCGGACTGTCTCAAGAAGGCGACTATTAAAACTGCACGACGAGACCTCTGGGATCTAATCACAACTTGGGACAGTGGCCCGTTGTTGCATGGCTTTAATGAAAATTCATGACATATTCTGAAAATCAGGATCAAAAATTTCTGCCGGGAACACTTGTAAAAGATCTCATTTAAAAGGACCCACTTAATACCAAAATATAGTCAAAGGAATTAAATAAACGTAAAGGTTTTTAGTACCCACCGGGAAAATTTCCGGTATATCGGTGGGTTAGTCCACTACTGCTGAAAGTGACATTTCAATGTGTTGTCCTATAGAATTCGTGAGTCGACTGTGAGCTGAACATAATTGAGAAGTTTTCGTTCACCCAACTTAATCGCTAGTTCTTGACATTTCTCATTACCGTTTATTCCAATCTTTCCAGAAAATAACTTCGGAAAAATATATAAATCAGTTCCCTGAATGAGTGGAAAAGCAATCTTGAACATTTCTTGTCCACAGAGCGGGAAAATGAAATAAAATGGAAAATGTGGAAGATAGTGAATATATTACTTTCTCGATGATCCGTACACTTTAGGATACCGGTTGAAAAAATATGTTTGAACAATAAATTCGCCACTCCGTATAATTGAATATCTAAATTATAGAAAAAAAATGAAGAAAAAAAGTAATTTTTGAAAGAGTATTTACAATTATATCATCAAATAACAACTTCATGGTTTTGTCCATTTTATTTTTTATATAAAAAAATGCATCAATATTTAGCTCTTTCTGCAGATCCTGCTTTTTTTTTGTTTTGTTGCTGTTTTCTTTTTGTGTGTTTTCGTTTTCGTTTTTGTTTTTGTTGTTTTTGTTTTTGTTGTTTTTTTTTGTTGTTTTTTTTTTGTTTTTTTGCTGCTGACGCCTGAAGCTGGATTAAATCAGACGCATTTGCAAGAGTTGAAAGCGTAACCAACTGAAACATTTGTCAAACATAAACATTATATTTCTATTTAAAAAACAAATGAGAAAATGGAGACAAAAAGGAAACTTATACTTAACATCAGGAAAAGACTGTTGAAATTTCTGGAGCGCATAATGAAGAAGAAGGGCTTGGCAAATCTGATACTCACAGAACAGACTGAGTCGACGAGGGACAGAGAAAAACAATGCATAACTTACTTGATGAGCTTAAGTAAATAAATGAGAGAACAGGATTTAGGAGAAATGAGGAAAACAAAAGAATATTAATTGCTACAAAAGATAAAAAATTGTGGAGAACCATGATTGCTTAAGTACTGATAGGACAGAGAACATAAAGAAAAAAAATACTGCTGAATGTCATCATGTGCAATATAATAAAAATCTTTCTCTCTAGGCACATAAAAATCTGTTATGCGTAATAGGAAATTATTTGGCGCCTGCTGTAAAGTAATGATTATTATGTTTATCATGGCGTTAATTATATCTTTATTAAATACGCCATGTCTACGTTTCAAGCTCATATTAATCTAGGCAAAATCAATAAAAATATAGTTCTAAGTTTTGGGGTTTCAACTCTTGGATCAGCGTTAACAAAATTGTTTTGAAAATCATTTCGTTAAGAAAATTAATTTGGATATCAGTGAATGCGGCACTATTGTGGCCTTTTGTGATATAAAATTAAATTTAATAAAATAAAGTAGATCCTGGGTATGACAGTAAACTTCATCCGGTATCAAGACTGGAATGTTGTAAGGAGCATGGAATCCCCTTTTAATTGCTTTTGTTCCCAGGTCCACCCCGACCCGAAGTGGTAGTACCTGTTAGGGTCCTAGCTATGGGCAAATAGTTAACCCCCAAACTGGGATCTAAACACTATGAAAGTATAAAAATAGAATTTTATAGAAATATATACATAAAAATAGATTTTATACAAAAATATAAATTTTGAAGAAAAAATATTATCAACAAAACATTTCTGAAAGAAAAATATTACCACCAATATATGAGGAACTCCCTTGCAGCTTGTTGCTTTCTAGTCAAGTTTGAATTTCAAAACTTTAAACGTAATATCAATAATTACCTTCTATCTTCTTTATTCCTGCTATTTTATTGTTCTTGCTCCTCAATAATGCTTCACTATTTCTTATATTCTTTCAAACGCTATGACCTGTGTTTTAGTGGGTTTCTTTCTTTACTTAGAAGGAAATAGTTAGAAAAATGTGAACGAAATCACATGCTTAAATGTCACCTATTCAACGATGAATATCCCAGAATGATGCAATGGTAGTCCCCATTTTTTAGTTTTTTTGGTGGGAGGGAAATGTAGAAATAAAATAGAATAACGGCGGTAGCCGACGTTCACTGGTGGTGCCTTTTTTGTATATGTCTGCTACGGCGTTTTATATTTAGGTTTAACTTCAAAATTTTAAAAACGATATAATGAAACACCAGCTTCTTTCGTCGGCGTTATTTTTTCACTTCCCATCTTTTTCTCACTGAAATAAAAATAGTTTCATTTATTAAAAATAAAAAAAGGTTCATTAATTTTTAAAAAAAGCAACGTAATTTGTAGTTGTTGATGTACGTTTTATTATTTACAGATAATAGTAAAAGATTTATGGCCGGCGATATGGACCGGCGTTTTCATATACAGTTTCTAATTTCTATAGTTCTTTTTCACTATTTTCAATGACGATAACGTCCTTGTCTTTACCGTTGTTGCTTTTTGTTTTGTTTTGTTTTGTTTTATTTTCTGGTGTAGTTTTAGGTGATTTGGGTGCGTTGTTTGTGTTTTGGAATAACACTTTTCTTGTGTTTCTTAGATTGTTAGGTAGTGATAATCTTTTAGGTTTGTCGGTATTTTCCAGTTTGCTATTGTAAGTAAGTTTGTGTCGAAGATATCATTTTGTGTGTTTTTGTCTGGTGTTGCGTTGTTGTGTACGTTTTGTAAGCCGTTGTTTTGTCTTTTTAGTGGTGGTGGTCAGACTTGTTGGTCTTCTAATTTTTTTGTTTGTTGTTTTTTTGATCTCATGGAATGTTGTCGTCGCTATCTAAGAGTAGATCTTCGTCTTTTGTTTCACTATCTGGGAAATATGTTACGATTTTTTTAGTTGAAACCAATAGCTCACTCTATTGAATAATTGTTAGAACCGCCATTCTTTTAGTCGCATATCAATCTTGGCCTTCAACAAGTAAACAAATTGCAGCAGTTAAACTTCTAGAAGAAAAAGGTATTTTTACCAGAAACTGCAAAGCATTCTTAGTCATGTTTGACATATCAAAGCTGTTGATATTGTCAGTAGAGATAAACTTTCTTGCCTTCTGCTCTGGTGAGCTTAGCTCCCTGGTGCTCCTACTGCATGAATTTACTAGAGCTACTAGACTAGCGGCTAGGTCCCACCCTTTGACAGTGAAACCAATCAAAGTTAACCGCAACTTCTACTCCTCAGCTTCTTTGTTCGCACTTACCGCCTGTGGAATTCCCTTCCGTATACTTGCTTCCCTGAAAGCTACAATCTCCAAAAATTTAAATGCAAACTCAATTGTCATCTCTTATCTTCTTTACTCACACCCTTTTCCTGACAACCCTTGTATTATATTCTTCTTCCTTTCTACTTCACTCTCATGCAACCCTCTTTACAACCATCCGTCCGTGCATGGAGTACTGCTGCCATTTATGGTCAGGCGCCCCTGCCGTTCTCCTCAGTGTTCTTGACAAGCTCCAAAGGAGAGTCTGTAATGTGATAGGTACTGATCTGGCGACTCGACTGCAGCCACTTTCCCATCGTCGAAATGTGGCCTCCCTATGTCTCTTCTATAAATACTTTCATGGCTTCTGCTCGGATGAGCTTAAGTCACTGATGCCTCCTCAACAGGTGTTTACCCGTGCAACCAGACTGGCAACTGGGTCCCACCCATTCACAGTCAGGTTAGCCAAATGCAGACGACAATTCTACTCCTGCAGCTTCCTCTCTCGCATTTCCCGCCTGTGGAACTCACTCCCGTATTCTTGCTTTCCTGACGGCTACGACCTCCAGAAATTTAAATGCAAAGTTAATACTCACCTACTAACCACTGGACTCTAGCTCTCTCCCCTCCCCTGTATAATCTTCACTTTCTCTCCGCCCATGTATCTGTCATTGCACCTGCTTTCTCAGCTTTCTATTGTTCCTTTCTAACTAGCTTGCACTCCTCACTCTTTTCTAATTAATCTTTCTACATTTATGTAACCCCCTGCACATCAGTGGCGTTTCTGCCTTGCTCGGGGTGAAATGATTAAAAAAAAAAAAAAAAAATCTGTATTCTCGTCCTGTTCTTACTTATTCTCTAACTCCCCTGTAACTCGTTCCTCTCCCTCATCTCACCTATTTTGTAACCCCCTGAACACCAGTGGCAGTTCTGCCTTGCTTGGGGTGAAATTATTAAAAAAATGTTCGTATTTTGAGTTGAGAGATGATGCTTAATCTGAAGATGTTTTCGTATTTATGAATAGTTAGAAGTGCAAGTATCGTTTTGTTTTCACTATCTCTGTGGTGTTCAGGTAGTTGCCAAGTAATTTACAGTTTTCCAAATTAGGGGTTTCATACTAAGTTGTTTGGGGTTTATAGTTCTCAAGCCAATCAAATGCAGACGATAGCAATTTTTTATTCTTGTATTGGATAAGTGATTTCATCGTTGCTGTTGATGATGGAAGTAATAAAATTCTATTTTTATACTTTCATAGTGTTTAACCCAGTTTGAGGGTTAACTATTTGCCCATAGCTAGGACCCTAACAGGTACTACCACTTCGGGTCGGGGTGGACCTGGGAACAAAAGCAATTAAAAGGTGATTCCATGCTCCTTACAACATTCCAGTCTTGATAAAAATATTGGAATAGTTTACTATTCTAATATTTAAAAGCAATTCTACAACCAGGTGAGTTTCACCTGTTGGGAATACCCAGTGATGCACCAAAAATATAAATAAAAGTTAATGACACACTTGTTATGATTTTTGTAACAATGCTGGGTATTACGCAACGAGTCTGCCTGGGTTCAGTCGTTTTCCGTCTAGCACAGATGTTGACACAAAACGCTCTTGTGATCAAATCAAAATATGCTGATCATATAACATATCTTACTGGCAACAATGTTTAAACAAATACATAAATGGATTTCTACTCTGTTTGAACAAGAACTCAAAGATAACTTGGAATGTACATTATACCATCATTACTTCCATCATCAACAGCAACGATGAAGTCACTTATCCAAAACAAGAATAAAAAATTGCTATCGTCTGCATTTGATTGGCTTGAAATCTATAAACCCCAAACAACTTAGTATGAAACCCCTCATTTGGAAAACTAAATTACTTGGCAACTACCTGAACACCAAAGAGACAGTAAAAACAAAAGGGTACTTGCACTTCTAACTATTCATAAATACGAAAACATCTTCAGATTAAGCATCATCTATCAACTCAAAATACGAACATTCTCTATTTACACCGCAAGTGTTATTCTATACAATTCAGAATTCTGGGGATCGATTAACAAATTTCCAGAGAACATTTCTTAGGATTGGCCTCAATATTCGCTGACATTGGAAGATCTTGATTGATTGATTGGTTCGTTTTCTACGGCTTATCAACATTTTTGCGATTTATTTAAAATCAGGAAAGATTATTTTTAAATTGTAAGTTTTCTTTTTTTCGGACAATTATGATTTATATTATTTACATTGTTCGGACAGTGTTCTCATCTTTGTTGTCATATTCACGACATTTCAGTCATTGTACGCGCCGACCTTCTTCAGGTGAGTGGAATTTTGAAGTCATGCCACTTCCGGTTATCTTAGTTATCTCAATTTAACTCAGAACTGTAAATAATGTAAATACCTCATTTCAGAAATATAGACAAATAATAATGATTTAATTATAAAAGTTTAACTAATTAATCCATAGTTGGTGGGGAGAAGATGTGGATTCATACATTTTGTAAGAATATTTATGCGTACGTTAATATAACGAATCTATCTGCAATTGGAACTCGGCTCTCCGATTAACAATTCTGAGCCATTATCCATTACACCAGCCGCACATCGAAGCTTACAGTATCTGGTAAACTCAATCGGCTATTCCTTTGCAAGATCTCAAACGAAAATATATACTGTAAGATAGTATGCGCTGATTCCTTAAGTTTTCGTATTTTCCACTGGTGTTCTGTGTCTATTATTTTAAGTCAATCCCATAGGGGATTGTGATCTCCTTTTTCCCTTCACGTGTGGTCAGCTACTCCGGATTTTCTATTTCCTCTATTGTTACAGTCTTCCGTTGTTCTTGCTGCCTAGTAACCGAAATAAAGCGTTCAAAAGTCCAATCACCTTAAAAAATGTCGGATCATACAACGGCCGATCGGATCTCTGTGTCGGACTTCCCGTCTTCTGTTAGAACACTTCCCAGGTATTTAATTTTTTGTACCTTCTTAATTTTAGTATCCTCACTTGGATTTGGCATTTTGGACTGCTCTTTCTGCTGATGACCATGCATTCGGTTTTCTTGCAGTTTATTTGTAGTCCTTTTTTATCACTCTCTTCAGCTACCTTCTGTCGGTCTTGCAGTCTTACGATATAAAAAAAAACTAAATAGTCACCTGGCGCTGTAATACACCGGTCCAAGTGTTCCTGCCACTTTTGGAATCCAGCCTCAATGTCGTTTTTTGTAAGTAAGTCAAGGACCTACTGCGATTCGTTCCTGATCTTGGAGACGGTGTTAAAACAGCGACAACTGAAATGCATTTTCAGAAGAGATGGAAATCCGCAGATGCTAAATCTGGCAAGTAGAGCAGCTGCGGAGGTGACACAATGTTTTTGTCTAGATACTCGCCAGTTCTCCTTCAAAGAACTGAAAATGTTGCTATAGAACTCTCAATTGACGGTCTGGGAGAATTCTCGATGCACAATTCCGCAAAAATCTAAAAAAAGAAAATATGACATTATCGCAACATACACGTAATCACATGACACATATTTAACAACTTGCGAAGGGAACACTATGTTACGAATTATTTCTTAAATCTGTATTTTTCGTTTTTTTTTTTTTCGTTTTTTTTCCTCACTTTTTGGCGTTCATGCTTCATTTGGAAAAAAAAGTTTGGGATTTTTATTTATTTATTTATTCTGTTATGCGAAGCTATCCTGGCCAAGGTATCAGCAGCCACTTGTTACCCCTCCCCGTTATGGTCTGTTCTTTGAATTCAAATTTACCAAGCAGCTTAACTCGATGTTGACTTTTGGGAAAAGCAAGAACTGAAGAGTAAAACTTTCTTAATTCAAATTTCTTGTGTTAAACTGTGAGGTATATTACGAATTATTTCTTATTTTTCGTTTCTTTTTTTTTTTCCTCACTTTTTAGCGTTCATGCTTCATTTGGACTTTAACTAAGATAAAACTTAGTTAACTCTCCACTTTTGGAAGTTTGTGTTTCGTGTTTTTTTTTTCCTTTTTTTTTAAATAGGAGTAGATAGGTCACACTATCGCCCGGTCAATACTCCTCCCACGTCTACTGAACTGGAGTAGAGGCTTGCATCTTGTTTCCTGTTTAGGATGTGGTTTCCGGCTTTCTCTTCTCTCTCTTCAGACCTTGGTATTGGTGCTTCCGTGAGTTTCCTGCAATCTGGCCGGTTGGTGGCAACGGCTCATCACTGAGAGGGTACCGGGTTGGCAGTTTCCTGGCTGCTCTGATCAACAGTTCTATAATATCGGGGTTCTTGTAGTGCCATGTCGCGCATGGATAGGTGTCCCTGCAAGCGCTTTCGGTGGGCAACCCCGAGGCCACACCTTGTTGCAGCCCTAGCCAGTTTCCCTCCCAGCACAGATCGTGGATAATGACCGCCTGTATCCTCTACCCTAGGTCCCTTTCTACAAACAGAATCATGACTAAACAAATCAGAAATGACCCTAAACCAGTTAAATCCAAACCACCTAAACCCATTAACCTTTCCTTCACTAATATCCGGGGCATTCGTATTAACTTTCCTACTGTAGAAGCGTTCCTGCATGAAAAGTCCCCTGACATCCTTGCGCTCTGCGAAACTAACCTCAACTCAGCTATTCCCTCCTCTGACCTCTTCATCCCTGGTTATCTTCCCCTTTTAAGGAAGAATTCCACTGTCCACATGCATGGGCTGGGTGTCAGCGAACACCTCCCCATAGCTAGGGGGACTTCACTCGAATCTACTGACCACCAATACATATGTCTCCGCCTGTCTCTTTTCAGTTCGGTTAGTTACCTATTCTTTCTTTACCGTTCTCCCTCCTCTCCTGACTGCTCCCTACGAGATAGCATTGCTGATGACATAGATAAGGCTATTTCCTATCACCCATTCGCCCACATATTTGTATTTGGAGACCTCAATGCCGATCACTCTGAGTTGCTTGAAAACGCCGTTACTGATCCAGCGGGCATTCACGCCATGAACTTCGCTATTTCCCAATCCCTTACGCAAGTGGTGGACTTCCCTACTCGCTTCCCTCTCACTCCCTCGGGTCATTCCTCACTGCTAGATATATGTTTCACCTCTGCGCCTGACGCCTGTCAAGTCTCGCAGCCTTGCCCTCTCGGCAACTCCGACCACGCTGTAGTCTCTCTCAGTATTTCTTTCCAATCTCACTCCCCCCAGGAGCCCCCTACCTATAGGACCTCCTACCTCTACCAAAAAAGCTGACTGGGATCCCTTTCTGCGATTTCCTCTGCGATGTCCCTTGGGGAAAAGTGTTCGACCTATCAGTTGATGACTGTGCCTCTGAGGTCTCGTCATGGGTGAAGGCTGGCATTGATGCCTTCATACCCACCAGGAAGCATTGCTTAAAACCTCATTCCTCTCCGTGGTTCTCTCCGGCCTGCTCAGCCGCCATTGCCCACAGGAACCATTACTTCCGTCTGTTCCGGAGACAGTCAACTGATCACAATAGGCTCCTGTTCACATCTGCTCGCAATGAGTGCAAGAGAACCCTAAATGACGCCAAACAGTTGTTTGCTGAGAGAATGCGACAGCACATAGCTGACCGCAAGTTCGGCTCCAAGGACTATTGGAGGATTTGTAAACGAGTGCTCAACAATAGGAAATCCTCAATACCTCCTTTAATCCATGGATTTGAGGTCCCCACGTCATATGCGGACAAAGCTGAGTGCTTTGCCCTCAGATTCACATCCAACTCCACATTCGACTCGTCCGGAGTACACCCACCCGACTTCCCTATTAGAACTGAGGCCAAACTGCACGACGTATATATTACCCCGACAGTAGTATCCAGAGTAATTTCAAAACTCGACCCCCATAAGGCGTGTGGAGACGATGGAATCCCGGTGATAGTCCTTAAGAGGAGTGCTCCTGAACTTTCCCCTGTCCTCTCTAAACTATTTAACTTTCTGCTTCCTGCTGTCTTGCATGCTGGAAGTTCTCTTCAGTCGTTCCTGTATTTAAGAATTGTGGTGAACGCTCGGACCCATCCAACTATCGCCCTATCTGTCTTCTACCGATATTCGGGAAAGTATTCGAGGCTATAATCAATGCTGAAATAGTTCATCATCTCACCGCCCACAAACTGTTCTCCGACAGGCAATATGGATTCCGCTTTGCCAGGTCCACGGCCGACCTGCTAACAACCGTAACGGAGTACATGCTACAGGCCCTTGATGAGTCTGACGATGCTCGCGCGGTTGCTCTGGACATCTCCAAGGCTTTCGACAGGGTTTGGCACTCTGGCCTCCTATACAAACTACGCGGTTATGGTATTAACGGTCGCCTGCTTGACCTAACCCAATCTTTCTTAAATAACCGCAAAATGAAGGTCGTTCTGAATGGGCGTGCCTCTTCGTCCTACAGCACGAATGCTGGTGTCCCACAGGGTTCTATCCTGGGCCCGACGCTCTTCCTTATTTTCATCAACGACCTCCCAGATGAGATCAAGTCCCAAGTAGGCATCTACGCAGATGACACTACAATATACTCCCGCACCAGTAAGAAACCTGTCGTGGCGGACAGACATAATCTCGCTGCTGACCTTGAACGGGATCTACACTCTGTGGTGAACTGGGGCAAGAAGTGGCTTGTCAACTTCAATTCATCTAAGACCAAGCTGTTGTCTGTCAACCATTACAGGCAACCTCTCCTGCCACCCATAAGCATGGACCAAGCGATTCTCCCTGAGAGTAATACACTACGCCTCATCGGACTTACCCTGTTCTCAGACCTCAAATGGAACCACTATATTGAATCCATAGCAAAATCTACTGCTAAGAAGGTTGGGTCACTATGTCGATCCAGGATGTTTTTCCACCTGAATCCATCCTACATATATACAAGTTAACCATCCGTCCGTACATAAAGTACTGCTGCCATTTATGGTCAGGTGCCCCTGCCGTTCTCCTCAGTGTTCTTGACAGGCTCCAAAGGAGAGTCTGTAATGTGATAGGTACTGATCTGGCGGCTCGACTGCAGCCACTTCCCCATCGTCGAAATGTGGCCTCCCTTTGTCTGTTCTATAAATACTTTCAGGGCTTCTGATCAGACAAACTTAAGTCACTGATGCCTCCTCAAGAGGTGTTTACTCGTGCAACCAGACTGGCAACTGGGTCCCACCCATTCACAGTCAGGTTAGCCAAATGCAGACGACAATTCTACTCCTGCAGCTTCTTCTCTCGCACTTCCCGCTTGTGGAAGTCGCTCCCGTATTCTTGCTTTCCTGACGGCTACAACCTCCAGAAATTTAAATGCAAAATCAATATTCATCTACTAACCACTGGACTCTCCCCACCCCCGTATAACCTTCCCTTTCTCTCAAGCTATGTATCTGTCATCGCACCTGCTTTCTCAGCTTTCTATTGTTCCTTTCTAACTAGTTTGTTCTCCTCACTCTTTTCTAATTAATCTTTTTACATTTATGTAGCCCCCTGCACATCAGTGGCGTTTCCGCCTTGCTCGGGGTGAAATGATTAAAAAAATAAAAAACACTGAGATATTACTCGGCACACTCGCATAAAGATCTTTACTCGCGCGCAACCTTGTGCCGCTGTCAGTTGGCACGTTACAGAAGTATTCAGGAAACGTTTCGATACCATCTCGTATCTGAGACTGTGGACAACCCTTTAATTTTATAGAAAAAATATTCCAATGGAACCATCGTTACAAATAATTTTACGACCAACGATAGAGCCATCTAATGTGATTGGGGGTGTTGCATTGAGTTTCATGCAGGACAATGGAATCAAATTTGTAATTTGTTTTTAATCGTTTCACCCCAAGCAAGGCGTACCACCACTGATGCGCAGGGGTCTACAAAAGAGAGTAAAGGTTTAAGCAGGAGAAGAGCGAAGAGAAAGACGAACCAGATTCAGGGGATGCTAGAAAAGAGGAAAGAAGATGGGAATACATGTGTGATGACAGTTGCGAAGGTAAGAGAAAGGAAAAGAACAAGATACACGGGATGATGTAGAAAGAACGAGGGAAGGACTGGAGTCAAGTGGATAAGAGATGGGGATTGACATTGCATTTAAATTCCTGGAATTCTAGATTGGAAACTTTATTTGGATTTCATTTCTGAGATTTCAATATACATTTTTATTTGTTATCATCTTAATTATTATAGATGTTATTATTAGACAAAACATTTCGACTAGGTACCCGCTGGCTATTATCAGAAATCTGTTGTTTTGACTAATATTCGACGTTTTCTGTCATGAGGTGATTATATTATTCATTTATTGTGATTATTTTTAATAAGTTCCTCCCAAGCAAGGCATTAAAACAAGAGGTTATTATGTGTGAAAAATAAGAAAAAAAATAACATGTTTAAGGAGCAAAATCAATAAAATAAGAGATGCCATTTATTTTTCGTTCCTATTGGGTATTGAATTCCTTACCAATAGATGAAAATCATAGATGTTTACCAATCCCTATAGCCACTACGTCACCAGACCGAAGTAGTTCAACAGTATATTTTTAGAGCCTTTTATAATCAATGTCTTACGGCTTTCAACATTTATCTATCATAATGGGTCCATAGCGCTTTTAGTAATTTTGTATTACATTGTTTCTTTACTTTTCCAATATTATTCTAATTATTTTCTCGCCTTGATAATTATAGAATTTATTATAGACAACGTTTCAACAAAATACCGTCTGACCATCGTCGGTTTCCATTGTTTGGCATATATGGAATATCTGTTGATTATTCTTATTGAGTAATAAAACATGGTACGGCAGAAACAAAAAAAGAAATAGAAAAATAGGAACAAAATTCACAGTAATGAATAGATATTCCATATTAGACGAATAATGAGCACCTCATAATGACCAGAAGCTACTTGGAAAAATGTTTCTCAATAACAGCATCTGTAACATTCAAGATGAAAACAATATTTCGAATATCTTTTTAATATCTGGAAAGAATATGAGGAAAATCCGATCCTCGGAAAATGCATCTAGAGACAATTGGCAATGTAATGCTCAGGTTAACCCCCCACCCCCGGACAACTTACCGGTAATGAAAAGAAAACGCTAAAAAGTATAAAATCTGTGTGTAGGACACTTGGCTTAATTGAATTATTTCATGAAATAAAAGAGGTCTTTCTGTTTAACAAAGATCAATTGGTTCTTAAAAAGGAGAGCATTTTACTGAAAGCACTTGATGTTGCTCTCCAATTGTCGTCAATTAATTCTCAGTAGACTCAACGTTACTTTACGCAAAGGAATTTTGTGGAATCAGTCTTAGCTTCGTTTTTCTATTGCAATTTCTTGTGTACGCAATAATCGCCTTGAATATTAAATTGCCTTCGACGTCAACTATTTGACTACAACTGAGCTGTAGAAGAGAGCGAGAGAGCGTGCAGAGGGAAATTATTTTCGCTGTAGGAAACGTGAGCTGTCGACAGGCAGAACCGAATGTTATTTAATTTATGAAAGTCGTTTTTTTTTCCTTTAACTTACGCAGAGACGAAGTTAATGCAAACTAGTCTTTAGCGCCATAAGCTCACTTATTCTGTCACTTTTCCCAATAGAAAATCGGTCAGCAAATCCACTGCTAAGAGACTATTCTTTTACTGTTTGTTTAAAAAGGGGGTGAAATAAGATAAAACCTTAGACAATTTATGAGATAAAACAAAGCTAATACCGTGTAGAAATGGAAGAGCTTTCAGGTTTTTAAAATCGATATTTTTGGTTTTACATTTAACTAAACGAATTTTATTATACACTGATCAATTTGAATTTACGCCCTCATTATGATACTATGAACTCCCACAGAGAATTGATTGCTTCGTTTTTACAGTTTATCAACCATTTACAGGTTAATTAAAAAAAATAAATTTTAAGAATGTTTTTAAAATGATAGAGATTTAATGATACAAGTCTTACTAATTAACCCATAGTGTGAAAAAAATTTGGTTTCATACCCTTCCCTTTAGTCATAAATGAATATAACGAATCCAACGGAACTTGGAACTTGGCTCTCCGATTAATAAATCCGAGCCATTATTCATTACGCCATCCACGCATCCAAGCTTACAGCACCTGGTATTCCCAAGCGGTCACCCATCTAGTACTGAGCAGGCTTGACATTGCTTAACTTCTATGATTGTACAGGAACCGGTCTTTGAACGACCCACATTGAAGGAGCAGAGGTAGTTTTATCTTGATCTCCGGCGTTTTCTTTTGAAGTTCGGTCTTCTAAGTGGCATCCACTTCGATTGAAGAATGATAGGAAGTAAAGGCGTAGGTGAGGGATTTTTGCAAATCAAATGGCAACAAAACCGGAAATCAGTCATATCTGGGTGCTGGTTTATATTAATAGTACGGGACGGTACTGGTCAGCTGACATACTTTACACCTGCTGGGTAAAGATCATCATCTCTTAGTTGCGTCTCTGTCTTCGGGAGGAGTACGGCTCAGTTGTGCTTCTGTCCGAGGATAGATACACGGCTGAGAAAAATAAAATACTGAGAGATGTCCGGTCACGTGGAACAGATAACAGAGGCTGCACTACCTCATTGCATTAGAGGATAACCACCACTGAATACAGTACAACCTACGGTTGTTGGGGTTGGGCAATTTTTAAACCTAGCCTGAGTGTACGCACATGGCCTTTTGCCACATCACATCTCAGTGGGGAGCTGAGGTAAATACCATATATAGAGTATATCCATCAAAATAACTTCTATTTGTGATAGTTTATCTTGCAATCGTGAGGACTTTTTGTGCATTTCACTAAACTTGTTTATGTCGATGTCACTAGAATTTAACTGAATTATTAATAAATATACATATTATGTCTCTCCGGTAGAATGACTCGGAATTTTAGACACAACGCAATCTTCAGATGCTGAATATAGGTGACCTTTAAGTAATGTACATTTTAATAAAAATATCTGTTCGTTCATTGCAGTGTTGACGCAGTTACATATTATTCTGGGACTAGAGTTTTCTTTTGTTTTTTGTTTTTTTGGGTTTGTTTTTTCATTTAAAATATATATTTGGCATTTATGATAAACGGTATATATATATATATATATATATATATATATATATATATATATATATATATATATATATGACGTAGAATATTTGGTATTTAAGTTAGGTAAATTCCGATAGAGACGAACTCCAAAGAACTCAATGTTAAATTTATTTAATTTAACAAAATAATATAATCTAGAAAACATTTTAAATATTCTACAATTTCATGGGTAATACGTATTTCGCAGACAAACCTGTTGCTCGTCAGCTTTTCTGGATTATTTTGAATATTAACTGTTGTATCATTTGAGTCTGACGAGCAGCAGGTTTGACTGCGAAATACGTATTACTAATGAAACTGTAGAAGATTTAACAATTTTTCTAGAGTGTATATATATATATATATATATATATATATATATATATATATATATATATAATTGTTAAAAATAATATTTTAGATATTATATACTAAATATTAATCTTTATATTTTATATTAAGTAGTACTACATGCGCGATATATATTATACTTCCTATCTTAATCGTTATTGAAATAGGGAATCAATTAACTTGGACTACTCCATTAAGAGCAACATGCTTCCTGACAAAACGTCTTCTAATTTGACCTTTTTACAAAAGATCGAGAGCATCATATAAAGAATGAGGAGGAAACCCTTCTTCTTTAAACACTAGAACTAGTATAACAACTTAAATATATTGAGTTTCATGGATGTAAGTCCCAAAAAGCATCACTATGCAACGAACAATTATTGGACTTCGAGAAAGATTTCTTCTTGGAAAGAAACAAAATTAGATTCGCTAAAATTACAAAAGATCAACAGTAAAAAATGATAACGAACGTTCCTCTGATCAAGAAATCAGAAAAGATAATTATCATAGCAGACGGGAAACCATAACAAAACTGATGCTGATATGTACCATAAAACTGATGCTGATATGTACCACTGGACTAAAAATTGATGATAGGATCTACAAATTCCACAAACAATAGTCATTCAGTTAAGTGCCATACGTGATAAACGCTTGGGCGATCATGTTTCGAAAGAGACATAACTGACTGGGTTGAAGTTTTTTTTTCCCGCAGTAGGTTGCCATTACTTTTTCTGCGGTAGACTGGTTGCCAACCAAGGCTATAGAACCAAATCTATCCCGCTATTTAACCCATAGATGGAAGGAGAATTGACAGATTCATACCTTTCCCAAAGATATTTGGGCGTATGTAAATGCAGTGAATTCAACTGGAATTCGAACTTGGCTCTCCGATTTCTCATTCCAACCCGATATCCACTGCACCACAACAACCACAAACAAAAATTCCAGTTAAAAACACACGAAGTAAATTTCATAAACACCCTTAAATACCGATTACTGGAGCCAACTGAAAACAATATCGGTAAAATCAGCAAAAACATCCTTAAAAGCGCGTGCAGATACACGAAAAATGCTCTAGGAATTAACTAGTGGTAAAAAACAGCAGAAGCCATAGAATAGTTTACTGATATATAAAGGAAAAATTTATGTAGATTTATCCGAATCAATATTTGTAATTTTTCCAGCCCATCCACAAGAATCTGCTATAAATTTAGCAAAAAATCCTATTAGTGATACGAAACAAATATAAAGCCGACACAAAACCTATATTATTTTATAATGGTTATCTTTGGACTAAAAGAAGTAAAACAGACTTTAATATTGCTTTGGGGACATATTATTTAGCAGAGGCATGTGAATTATTTGGAATTTTGCTTTTGTGGTGACTGTGATTTATTTTCGACATTAAAAACACCAGACTTTATAGAGATGACAGTGCAATTATCCTCCGTAAAACATGTCCACGAAATATAGAGTGATTGAATATAGACTTATAAAATTTTTCAAAGATCACGAACTATTAACACGAGCACGAATACAAAGGTGGTCAACTTTCTTAATTGAACTTGAATACTGGGTATTACAAACCATACACCAAAGATCAATATGACCATAGATAAGAATCAAGCCACCATCATAAAATTCAAGATAATTTACATAAATCTGTCCAAGTTAGATAATCTACCAACTCTAGCAATAAGAAAATATTTTATAACAATAAAATGAAATACATCAGAGCTTTAGAACTAAGCAACGATAAAGTACATTTCAAGTATTTATATAAAAAAGTAAAATAAACAGAAACACCGGAAGCGTAACATTATATGGTTTACTCCACCTTTTAATTGTAACGTTCAAACGAATATTTATTAAATTTTCCAAAATCTTAAACCATTCACTAACACTAAAAAAGATCTTTAACAAAATAATGTTAATAGCAGCTGTAGCTGCAGTAATAACATCGATAAATTTATATCCCGTCATAACGACATTATATCAAATAAATATATTTAAAAAAAAGAAAAACGTTACTTTTTTGTAAAATAAATGCAACTGCCGAAAAAATACAATCTATCCCTTAAATAGTCAATGTATGACTGATGATTATGCATACTGAGCTAGCATACATTCCGGTAACGATTAAATTTTTATTTTGTTTCCATTGTAAATTCATGGAAATTTGGTTTCTACCATCAGCGAATGACTTTAAACAATATAAATACAAAAAAAAAACACTTCTCTCTAAATATTTCCGACAATTAAAGAATGGTGCTAATACAATTTTCATCACCTGGGATATTGTAGCAAGAGTCAAATCTTACAACGGGAAAGGAAATAGATGTAATTTATGTCTTGTTGAAAAATTATTTTTTAAAATACTTTAAGTAGTTTATTAAATAAGAGAATTGAAATGATGGTTACATGCCAACATAAAAACAAATATCTGCTTACATACGTTGATAATTTTAGTGAAAATTATGTCACTTTAAATTGCCTTTTTAAAAAAAGAAGTAATCTCCTTTTACGCTTCATATAAAAAATAATATTCACAACTCAAATAATACTTTTTTTACATATAGATACAAATCTCGATTATCTTAGATGCGAAATATAATTTGATTTTAAATTTAAAAATCTATAGTCCTAGTACAATATGTAATTGTGCCACCGTTGCAATAACCAAATAATTTTACTAAATTTAAAGTAACGGTCAGATTTTTTTGTTTTTTCGTTTGGTGCGAACAGTCGCAGAATAATGTTCCAGTGACACTTGTAGCTCTTTTCGTTCCTTTCCTGGTGAGGAATCAGTTTCGAAAAATTTGACCCCTTTTACACTGTTTGCGCTCACAGTTGCCAGTTGCTGGATGACTGTCAGGTGAAACCTGTTACCCATGTCAGTCCTTACCGGGCGACGTGTCAATTTATTTAGACTGAACCACCTTTACACCCTTAAGATTCATACTTTGATTGTTAATCACTATGATTGTTCTTGGGATTAATAGTAGAGTGGTTTCCCGTTGCTTTCTCCACGGTGATTTATCGAGACACAACTTCTAGTTAGCCGGTTGTTAACTCCTCGAGAGTTCTTCCGCCCTTTTGTAGGTTTTACTTTTCGTTCTACTTAGTTGCTAACATCTCACATAACTCACAAGACCTGGTTTATTCGCCGACAATCCGATGGTGAATTTATTGTGTATAACACATATACACAATGACATAAATTTTATACCTACCAGTATTGTTCAGGAGGGGTTTTAAATTAGCTGTAGTGAATGATATGGATCAGGATTAATAGGATGGTTTGGACGCGAGAATATGATTATTAAGTTACGACTTAGTATAAGTCAGAATACCCCCTCTTCTAGTGGTTTGCATGTACAAACGCTGACATGACTAGAGAACAATTACAGTTTAGTCGTTCTTCAAGCAGGTCAAGAACTAATAATATTTCATCCTAAGAAGGGTTGGAATGGGACTTAACTTAACATGGCTTAACCTATAGTTTAAAAAAATTGGCCCCTATTTCTCGAAAATATGGAAGATCTCAGTGACACAAGCGCGTTTACAAAGTTTCAGTCAGTTTCTTAAAAGAAAAGAAATGAATGGATCCTGCGAAAATCAAAGTATTAAAAGATATTTCAATTCCTTCCCATCCTTCTCAAAGAAAAGAAACCAAGTAAAAGACACAAGTTAATATACACATCCAAAAAAAAAAGAAGCAAAACTCGAGACAGGTCCATTCTATTTCCTGAATTTGACCAATAACTCTCGGATCATAGAAAGTTAGAACGTTGAATAACTGTAGACAGCTGGAAGATATCAATCAGGTGATGATCAGATTAAATATCAAAAGTTTAGGCATATACGAAACTAGGTGGCAAAACAATGGAAATTTAGTCAGTGACAAAAACAGGATCATATACGTAGGCAGTAAAAATAATGAAAAAATAGTCGATTTGATACTGGACCAAGACTTGAAGAAATGCATTCTGAGGTACTGCCAATTATCTGAAAAAGTTCTCATTGCCAATCTGAAAGGAAAATACTTCAACATAGCCATTTTATTAGTGTATGCTCCGACAGCGCAAAACATTGAGGAGGAAATAGATCTTTCTACTTCATGCTGGACAACGCCAAGGCTCAGTGTAAATCACAAGAAATTAAAATTATCATATGAGACCTGAATGCCAAAGTTAAGTAGGAAGAGAGAAGGTGTAAGCGTTGGCAACTTTGGACAAGGCAACCGGAATGACCACAGAAAAAAATGTGTCCAACGATATACAGCAAATGTCCAAGTAAACACAAATACCTGTAAAATATTTCAAAACAAAAAATCGGACTTTCGGGCTAAACTGAATGAGCCAAAAAATATATTATCTTGCCTACCAACTGTACACACCTACATTTGAAAATAATTTATTTAAACTAAACATAAAAATGTTATTACTAAATCCAAAACAATAAGAGACGTCGTCAGTGCTAAACAACACAGTAAGCTAAAGCCTGAAGGAAAGTTTACTCCATCACCTGTAATAATTGTCACAAAAAATATATAAGTGTAACCTCAAGAAATCTAAATAAAAGATGATATGAACACAAAAGAAACATTTTTAAAAATAATGCGTTAAATGCGTTGTTTGATCACCGTAATCAAACTGACCACAATTTTTATATAAAAGATGCAACCTTGATTAACGGAAAAATAATCCACTACGATGTAAATGTCTAAAGACTGCCTTAATCACAAAGTCATCGACAGTAAGATTTTACCCTGGCATTTACAACTTTTCACCATTCTTGGCAAATTTTCTAATAATGCAATGTGAAATATTTACTTACAAAAGTGAGAAAAAGAAAGAGAAAATGGCTCTAAATTATTATATATCTAAACTTATTTATAAAGGGAACTGTGTCTGTGTGTGTGTGTGTGTGTCCCCGTTACCTATAGACTCCGAAACGGCTGAACTGATTTTCTTAAAGATTTACACCGTTGCACTATAAGCGTCTGCGAGTATGCTTAGCTCGGTTTTGTGTCGAGGTACCTCTGATAAATATCGAAAATCGATAATCGAAAAAATCGGGTTATAAAAGGAGTGGTCTGATTTTAATCAAATTTGATAGACTCATAGATAAAGACATAAGAAACGATATTCAGAAGTTTCAAGGTTGCAGTTCTTACAATAGTGCAGAAAATTGGTAATATATATATATATATATATATATATATATATATATAAGGCAAGATGTTTGTGTGTGTGTCTGTTTATCTGCCAGTATGTCTGTATTTTTTCAGCCCTTTTATTTTAGTTTTTGCTTCGGGTTTGGCTCTAAGTAGGTATAATTGTAGTTCTTAGTCTCAGCCATGATGCCATTTACTCAGAGGACTTATTTAGCCTTCAAAATTCAGTTTACGACGAAAAAATCTTAGTTGATATCGATACCAGGAAATCAAAATTTGACTTACATTCATTCATTTTTCTTTCAGTCTATGGTTTCGCTTTAACTGAAAACAACTATTGCTTTTTAGTCTTTCGTGCCAACGTCCAAAGAGTCTGAGCTCCACGACCATGGATTAGTCTTAAATCTTTCATTACTCCCGAGCAACGCCGGGCTATACTGCTAGTATATATATATATATATATATATATATATATATATATATATATATATATAGTCGCCGACTGACGCCAATTCAGTCGGGTTTCGAGCAATCGGAGTCTAACCGTACTGATGAGCTGTGATACAGCGAAACAGATCTGTCTGCGGAAGACAATATATATATATATATATATATATATATATATATATATATATATATATAAAGAAATAAAATGTAAAAATGAAATATTTCCCAGCATTTTATATTGCACACATATGTATTTGTATCAACATAAATTTTATTCCGATTAAATCTGGAAGGAAGAAACGCGTCACAAGTAAACTTTTCCCACTTTTTCATACAATTTCTAATATATATATATATATATATATATATATATATATATATATATATATATATATATATATATATATATATATATCATTTCCAGTAACTTAAAATAAATAAATAAATAATTTTTTACATTTTATTAATTGCAATATTTCATTGATAGCTTATGTTCCAATATAACTTTAAATCATTTTACCAAAATAAATAATCCACACAATACTAAATTTGTTTTTAATCTATAATATAGCTTAGTACACCATAATTATTAAAATCCTGATTCTAAAAAAATAAATAAATAGAAATAAAAAATATCTACCCTAAATTTCATCTTGCTGTAAAAGAGTGCTGTCTGTCCATTTAAATAATGTTTCCACAAGGTATTTTACGCAGACAAAATAATTCTATTTTAATTAAAAAAAGAATACAATGTTTCATTTATAACTTATGATTTATTATAACTTAAAAATTAGTAATTATTTTACTAAACAAAAGACCTACACAATACTAAATTAGTTTTCTTAAATATAATATACTTTAATATTCCATAATTATTTAATCATAATTATAACAAACATTTCAGCCTTTTTACTCATGAAGTAATTTTTTAAAAAATCCAACTTGTTGTCAAAAACTATTTACCTATTTCAGTATTATGTGATCCCACTAGGTAACTTACTCAGACAAGATAATTTTCTTTAAAATTTAATTAATTACTATGTTTCATTTGTAACTTATACTCTAACATAAATAAAAAAATAAAAAATGAATATGATTTTAATTAAATAAATGACCCACACAATACTAAATTGTTGTTCTTAATACAATATAACTAAGTATATCGCAATTATTTAATCCTAATTCTGACTTATACTCATAAATAATAGTAAAAATATGTTATTCAATAAAAAAAAAAACCTAAAATTTAACCTCCTGATTAAAATTATTGTCTACCCTTTTAAAAATTCTAAAGTTTCACTATGTATCTTACCCAGACAAAATTAAAAAGTGACATGTCTAAATCTAAGCCATCCTGTCCCCTTTCATCACCCAAATATTTAAATCTTCATGGTTACAAATTTTTAAATTTTGATTGAAAAACTTTGACACACCTAAAATGCATTTCCTCCAACTACTACTCCCTAACTTTCTAAATAACCAGAAATTCACCTTATATTTTTAAAAATAATTCGTTTTCACCATTTATTTTAACATATCACCAGAAGAGGAACAGTTTTGTTCTGAAACATGAAAGTTTTTGTGTTGTAATATTATGCTTTTATAAACCATCGTAATAACAAAATTAATATATATATATATATATATATATATATATATATTTGATCTAAGATGTTTTACTTTAACAAGAATCTTCAGAGATTTCAAAAGTCATTTTGTCTTTAAAAACCTCTGAAGAAACTTATTAAAGTGAAACATGTTAGATTAAAGACACCTTTTTCCTACATGTTCTTTTATTTATTCTATATGAGCAGTATAGCTCGGCGTTGTCCATGGTTCTGGAGCTCAAACTCAGCCTAAAGAATATTTGTGTGACGTTTGGTGAAAATCGGATAAAAATTGTGGATTTGTATAAAGGACATACAGATAAACAGACACACACACACGCACAAACAGCTTGCCTTATATATATATATATATATATATATATTATCGATTTTCTGCACTATTGTAAGAACTGCAATCTTGAAACTTCTGAATATCGTTTCTTATGTTTTTGTCTATGAGTGTATCAAATTTGATTAAAATCGGACCACTCCTTCTATAACACGATTTTTTCGATTATCGATTTTCGATATTTATCGAGGGTACCTCGACAAAAAACCGAGCTAAAAACACTCGCAGACACTTATAGTACAACTGTATAAATTTTCAAGAAAATCGGTTCAGCCGTTTCGGAGTCTATACGTAACGGAAACACACAGACACAGTTCCATTTATAAATAAGTTTATATATATATATATATATATATATATATATATATATATATATATATATCCATCATTACAAAATGCATACAAAATTACTTTTAAAATCTCTGAAGATGCTTGTCTTACTTGTTCTTTAATTATTCAATACATATTTTTGGATTTCGATCCATATATTCAACTTATATATATATAGTGGAGTCTGGTGTATGCGACCACCGTCGTCAGCGACCACCTGCTATTAACCAACTGAACGGACGATTTGCTAATGTTAATTGACTCCCAGTGAGCGACCTCTTCCAAAACGCAACCACCGACCGGCATGAATGAATGAAAATCACTGGTCAAGCGAACACTTTAACTAAAATTCATTTTGGCAGTAGAGCCCTAACTTCTTAATTAGGCGAATTTAAGTTAGCAATCTATTTCATTTTCCTTTAATCTAAGCTAGAAACACTTTCTCGTTGTTTTGTTATAAAATGTCAAATCTTTATTATTTGTTGAAATGGCGGTGGTCAAACGACGGCTGTCTTGTATTAACATGTGCTTATTACATTTGACAAGTTCAAGAGATTTTTCGGTTTCTGTATCAACTTGGATAAATTCGTGCAAAGGGGAAAAATCACATCTATGAAATTTAAATTTTCAATGTTTATGTCTTTCATTATCTTTATTTTTTCTCAATCGTTTTACTCTCTCTATCTCCCTCACTCTCTCTCTCTCTCTCTCTCTCTTTCTCTCTCTTCTATTCGTTGTCAGTATTTTTCTTGTATGTTTGTTTATTTTTCGATATATTATCGCAGATTCTCTTTTAATGTAACTCACTTCTAAAAAAAAATTGAACATTTTTGCTTCATGAAGACCAAGAAATGATGGACCAAATAAATAAGTGTCAACATCAATAAGAATCGAAGTGGTCACATGACAAAATAAAACACCACACAGACTGCAATGACTGAGCTTTTAAGCCTACACCAGTGTGAATAAATAATTTTTATTTCTTTTGTTAACCGTTGTAAATACGTTTTAATGTTAAAAAATAATTATGCGGAATAATCTTTTTTCAAATTTAGACCATCTTATGTTCTCATTTATCTATTACCAGATTATATGGTAAAATACTAAACTATGTACATTCTGGAGAGAGAAATATACGATCGTGGGGAGGATAGGTCACGAGTCTTTAGTGAGCGACCACCTGCCGTATGCAGTGGGGGTGGTTACATACAACAGGTTCCACTGTATATATAATCAGAGAGAGAATACACAGAACTGATTAAATTTATTATTTTTCTTCCTTCAACAGCTGGCTAATCACTAGTAATACTAGAATAGCCACTTCTAATCACGCAATGGCAGTGCCAAAATATCTATTAAGCAACATTTGTAAACAGATCATTCTAGTCTTGAGTATCCTCCGAAAATATCAGTGCCGTTTTGGAGCAAAACCCCAAAAATTATTCAAATTTATTTAAGATTTGCTTTGCGGTTTAAAACTGTCTAGTTGTATAACCTCAAAGAGAATACTACCTGACAGAATAAAAACTTCTGCAGTCTAATCATTTCTATGCGTAGAATACATTTCTCTGGTGTTAGTTTTCTAAATAACCAACTGTGCATATTAGTAATCCTTTTGTCAGAACTGGTACGTATTCTTTTGGGTTGACATTCCACATTCACTGCAAAATGGCTGAATAAACAATTCTTAATTGTTCCTTACAACATAAAGGAATATCCGCCATGATTGATAGTGGGCGAGAGACAATTTAACCAAAATTCTTAGCTATGCAATTTTCAGATTAGACTATTATGCTGTTGAAATTTCACCTGAAAAAAAATGACTGTGCTAACACTTTACGATCTTTCCACTATCACAATTAATCATTAATTATTGACCAAGTTTAATCAATGTCTTCTTGGCGTCAGTTTAAATTGACGACTTAATAATTCTTACGTATATCGAAATTATATTGATAAGCCATAGTTTTACAAGAGGAAGCTCTCACTGAAATATGTTAAAACATTTAATTTTTCTTTTGAAATTAAAGAAAAAAAATATCTTTATACGGAAAAAATATGAAGGAAAGGAAGGCGTCTGTTAAAACTGATGCTAAGAATATATGGGTGGAGTGGCATCTTTCTGTGTTTTATGCCATAAGACATGGGATGAGTGTACCGTACTTTTCATTAAATGAAAATACTTAAGCGATGCCATCAAATCTCTACTACACCTAGTCTTCACAATCGATTGAACTTGTCTCCCGATTAGGCATGGTGTTTCTTTTTAGCTATATTCAAGACGTGCTGCCTTGATTTCTGGGTAAATGTCACGGCTTCACTTCGGTTTGGCTTATTGGCTTATTTTGTTTAACAGTACATCAGCCTTAATGGCTTATCTAATGCCAACAAGATATTTCGATTCATATGCACAGAATATGTACTTCTAGGAAGGTTAGGTCACTGTGTCGTGCTAGAAAGTTTTGCTCATGTATAAATCTGCCATTCGTCCGTGCATTGAATACTGTTGCCCTATCTGGTCGGGTGCTCCTGCTATTCATCTTAGGGTTCCCGACAAAATCCAAAGAGGATCTGCAATGTAAATGACTTATCAGCTCACCTTCAGTCACTCTCTCACCGACGTGATGTGGTTACTCTTTGTCTTTCCCACAAGTATTTTCATGGTTATTGCTCTGACGAGCTTCTTTTATGGTTCCCCGACCACATGACTTTACACGTGCTACTAGATTGGCTTTTAGGTCCCACGTTTTATAGTCGAAATAGTTAAAGGCAACCGTCTCTTATACTCTAAAGAGTCCAGATTGTCATGCTGGATGAAGGCTGATGAAAAAAAAAGATGGATTCATATATTACAATTGCGTACGAGCACACACACACACACACACACACACACACACACACACACACACACACACGCATATATATGTGAAAAGTGTATGTGTATATATATATATATATATATATATATATGCGATTTTTTATATATATAATATTATTTATATATTATATATGCGCGGTACTTATTTGAAAACGCTCAATATCAGTTATAGAGCTGATATATTTATATAGATAGGTGTGAGTTTGGAAACCTGGGTTTCACGCTCTTGCGATCGTCAGACAAACTGATTCATTTTTTTTAAAAAGTTGGCTGTAAGTAGGGCTGCGTATATTGGTATATTTTTGTGGAAGTGGGAGGAAAATTTGTCGTCGTGACAGACACAGACATATATACACATTTGTACACCTATTGACGTGCACAAAGACACCGCTCACCGGGTTTCATACAAACATATATGCGAACCGTATGGGGCTTGGCATATCTTTGTATATGTGTACCGTTGCGCACATACATACGCATTCGGTTAGTGTATTCAAATAGTGTAGCGATGTCAACACGCGGGCAGTTGTCGATTTCTCGTACGTAAATATGTACGTATGATGGGGTCTGTGTGAAACTATGATTGGTAAAAATTGCTATCATACAGATCATAAGATCAGAAATAATTTCCAAATATAGACATGAAAATAAATACCTATTATCACAATTTATTCAGTCAAGTGCCATACGTGATACACACCTTGGGCGATCATGTCTCGAAAGAGACATGTTTGACTGAGCAGAAGATTATCCCGCAGTAGGTTGTCATTGCTTTCTGCAGTAGACTGGCTGCCAGCCAAGGCTATAGAACTCAATCTGTCCTGCTATTTAACCCATAACTGGAGGGATGGGATAGATTAATACCTTTCCCAAGAGTATTTGAGCGTAAGTGAATGCGAGGAATTCAACTGGAATTCGAACTTGGCACTCCGATTTGTCGTTCCGAGTCGATATCCACTGCACCACAATGCACATCATCACAATTTATACCAAACGGATAAAAAAGGAAACCGCTGATACCATAATCCTATCAATTATTCTCTAGTTCAAACTACCACCATAATAATTTCATTTATTGTTATTATCATTACACCACTATTACTAATCACTACTACCGCTTTACAATAACGTCTATTGAACAGGTTAAGAGGCTCATCCCTTGTTCCCTGTTTAGGATATGGTTTCCGGCTTTCTCTTTTTCAATCTTCTCACTTTGTTTTTTGTTTTTTTTTAATTGGAGTAGATAGATCTATCTATCGCCCGGTTCACACTCCACCCACGTCTATTGAACAGGTTAAGAGGCTCATCCCTTGTTCCCTGTTTAGGATGTGGTTTCCGGCTTTATCTTTTCGAATCTTTTCACTATTACGTAGCCCCCTGCACATCAGTGGCGTTACCGCCTTGCTCGGGGTGATACGATTAAAAAGAAAAAATAATAATAATAATCGACTTTAAAATAAAAAAAATAACAATACAGCCTTAAATAATTAGAAATAATTGCAATTTTTACCTATCATAGTTTCATAGTTGGGTGTAATATATTTGCTCATAATTAGGAAGTTCACAAGTACTACCACCCCGTTTCAGGGTAGACAGGGGAACAACAGCAATTAAGCGATGACTATATGCTCCTCACAACCTCCCAATCATAAGCCTTCCCGCCAGATGTAGTTTATAATCATACCAAGGACGTGGTTTCACATCGGGTGTTATGTATGGAATTTCTTCTGAGTCCTGTATATTTGTCTCGTGGTCAAAGGTGCTGGAGTAAACCCTTTTCCTGTCGGTGCAGCAGTTTCTGGTGGGTGCACTCGTTAACATGATAACCGTTCACAGTTACGGTTTTACTTCCTGACAAAGCAAAGACAAAACAAAACAAGCATTCACTTAACAGATCAAACATAAAAACAATTTATTCAAAATTTTGATTTAGACCAAAGCCTCAAAAAGCTTACGGCTCATCACGTTCAAACATCAGTTCCCGTACGATCACTTAAGTTAAGCAACGTCGAGAGTGGTCAGTACCTAAATAGGTGATCGCTTCAAAATTACAGGTGAACTGAGTTCCAGTTCCAGTTTGTTCGTTATTTTTCCTTACTCGCAAATACGTTTAGGACAGGCATGAAAACATCTCCCTTCAGCTATTGGGTGAATAGCATCTCTTGTATCATTAAAAAAATATTATCTAAAAAATATAATCTTACGACATAATAAATGTTTCCTGGCTTTTAAACAACTTCCAACGTATTGATAAACTATAGAAAACGGATGAATCAGTCAAAACTAAAGAATCCAGATTGTCATGCTGGGTGAGGGCTTGTGAAAAATAAGATGGATTCAGGATATAACCGCTACGCTGTCACACGCACACACACACACACACACACACACACACACACACATATGTGTGTGTGTGTGTGTGTGTGTGTGTGTGTGTGCGTGTGGTTATGTATCTCATCAGTTCATATTCATTGTCAATATATAACGAAATACTTGTTCTTCGTGGACTGCAGGGCTTCATTTCGATTAACTCTTTTCAGAATTGTATCATTATATGTCTCTGAATCATCGCTTCTACCTATCTGGATTGATTATAGGTAAGTAGATTCTTGCTTGAACCACTTGAGGTGTTATTGTTTTACTGTCTAGATTTCACATAGCTCACAAGCTATATAATTCAGTCCAGACCTTCAAAGTTATGATCATCCCACATACACTGCACTGACTCATTGTTATCTATTTCGTATTCCATCAGTAAGAAGGAAGTTCCACTCAAACAGATCTTTTCCCAAAACCTGTTACTTATGGAAATCTCCAAACAATAAGTCTCCGATTACTACAATCTTAACCTCATCTAGAGTCAGCCGTTATCTATCCTACATATCCTCATAAGATGCACTTCTTATTTTCTCCTTGTACACAGTTGCAAAAATCTTATTCAGTAAGCCTCAACCTTGAGTGGCTCCTTTGCCTAGTTTTGGGTGAACGATAAAAAGAGATCCAGGCTTGTTTCAATGAGGGAGATTCATTAGCTATTTGTACAATCACGCAGTTTTCTCTTCAATTTTGTTCCTTTTTGGAAATCAAAATTAAGAATTCATTGATTGATTCGTTTTCTACGGCTTATCAACCCGTTACAAGTTATTTAAAGTCAGAAAAAACATTGTCAGAATTTATTTTTGAAGATAATAATGATATAGTAATGTTAGTCTTAAAAATTAACCCACCACTGGGGTCAGTCGGTTGAGTGCCATACGTAATACACGCTTGGGCGATCATATCTAGAAAGAGACATGACTGACTGGGCAGAAGATTATCCCGCAGTAGGTTGTTATTGCTTTCTGCGGTAGATTGGTTGCCAACCAAGGCTATACAACCCAACATTTAACACATAACTGGAGGGAAGAGACGAGTTAATACCTTTCCCAAGGTTATTTGCGCGTAAGTGAATGCAACGAATTTGACTGGAATTCCAACTCGGCTCTCCGATTTCTCATTCCGAATCGATATCCATTGCACCACAATGCACATCTACTGAGGTAGAAGGTTTAAAGGTTTAAATTCATACCTTTCGTAAGATTATTATCCATTACACCATCCGCACATCCAAGCGGTATTAACAAGTGTTACTGAACAGGCTTGACGTTGCTTAACTTTGGTGATCGTACGGGAAACAGTGTTTCAAAGTGATGTGGCTGCAAGCCTTAAAATTATTGGTGTTTGATTTTTTTATATTTACAAAGGTTAGCTGGATCCAGATCTAGATCAAGGTATCCCGTGATTTATTAATGTCGTAGGGTCATGAACTACAGCCCGGTAGAAGCGGTGTTTCTTTAAGTGCGACAGTTGGTTTGAATTAAGAGTTTTACTTCTCAAAAATAAGTTACTACGCAAGGCTACAGAACCCAATCTGTCCTGCTATTTTACGCATAGCTTGGGGGAGAAGAGGTAGATTCATACCTTATTAGCACGTAAATGAATGTAAAACTGGAATTCGAACACGGATCTCCGATTTCCCAATCCGTGCCGCTATCCATTACCCCACCATACTAAGTCAGTCAGTTAAGTGCCATACGTGATACACGCTTGGGCGATCATGTCTCGAAAACGACATGACTGACAAGACAGAAGATTTTTCCGCAGTAGGTTGCCATTGCTTTCTGTGGTAGACTGGTGACCAGTCAATGATATAGAACCCAATCTGCCCTGTTATTTAACCCATAACTGTAGGAAATAGACGGATTAATACCATTCCCAATGGTATTTGTGCGCAAGTGAATGCAAGGAATTCAACATTAATTCGAACTCGGCTCCCCGATTTCTCATTCCGAGCCGATATCCACTGCACCACAACGCTTATGCTAAGTACTCGGCGTAAAAGTGTAATTTACAAGGAAACAGAGAACTTGCTTGGCACAAAAATCAGTATTCGACATTTACCTGAGTTTGATTGCGAGAAATATAGTCGAGTAGTCGCAGAAGGAAATTTAGGGATTCCCTTTATGTTGGCACAAAATTGAGTCATTTACACCAGCAAGATTGAAAAAGTTAGCGTGGATGACTCGAATGTTGTCTTTCAATTTTTTCCTTTTCAAATTGGATATTTTAACATCTACTAACGTTTTAAATTACGCTTCTTAGAAGCGATGATTCAGAGATGCATAAAGACACGATTCAGAAAAGAGTTAATCGAAATGAAGCCCTGCAGTTCATGGAGAACAAGTACCTCATTATATATTGTCAATGAATATGAACTGATGAAATACCTAATCACGCTTTTATATATATATATATATATAGCAATGAACTGAGTTCCTTCACTGACTGGCGTGTGTAGACACCGCTTATAAATGTTTCCTGACTTTTAAACAACTTTCAACGTATTGATAAACTATAGAAAACGGATGAATCAGTCAAAACTAAAGAATCCAGATTGTCATGCTGGGTGAGGGCTTGTGAAAAATAAGATGGATTCAGGATATAACACACTAAAATTTCCCCTCTCTCATGGTTTAGGGTGTAGCGACTCCAACTGACACTAAATCGATCGAGTTTCGATCCTGGCTAGAAGCTAGTAGATGCCTAGCCACACTGATGAGCTGTGATACAGAGAAACAGGCTTGTATGTGGATGGCAAATAAATACATATTTGTAAAGAGAGACGCACTTGAGTAGAGTAGCGTTTATATCGTCGCGAATAGTGGAATTAACGTGGTCAAGTTCAAATTTCAACCAAGGCCACAGCGTTTGATTGCGATCAAACTCTTCCTGGAAATATATGAATCTATCTTTTTCCCCGTAACCTTCTACCCAGCAAGGCAAACTGGACGCTCTAGCTTTAATTGATTCGTTTTTTACTGCTTATCATATCGTCACAGTTTATTTAAAGCCAGAAAGAAATTATTGTGAGAATTTTATGAGGAAATAATAATGCTTTAGTGATATAGGTCATACTAATTAACCCACAGCAGGAGGAGAGGATGATTTCATATTTTTCCCAACTGTATTTGTGGTAAGAGAATCCAAATAGAATTGGAATTCGGCACTCCGATTATCAATTAACGAAACTAAAGCTCTGTAACTATTTCGATGTTGCCTGATTAGCAAAAACGCAAGTCAAATATTTGTGTGTGTTTTTTACAGATTATCAACCTTTTAAAAGCTGAAACACTATTTGTTGTATAACTACCTATATACAGCAACGGTCTGTTCCTATCTTCTAAAATGCGTGGACACTATTGGAAGGAAGGGTAAAGTAATTATACTGACTAGCAGTCGTTGCTTTCTGTCCTCCTCACTGCTTACGGGCAGGGGGGACCCAGACAAGGATCCACCGAAGAGTAGAGCCTCTTCTGGGAAAAATCGACAGTAGCCCTGACCAGGCTTAGTGCAGGGTCAACGGGATATTTTTAGCCGAGCTTAAGAGCTAGGAGACCTCACTTTAAAAATGACTGTGTGCCGCATTCAGCCTATGTGGGGAGGCGGATAAATACAGAGTGGTTATACTGACTAGCATTTCACTAGCACTGTATCTACTTCATTCAGGGTCCTAGTCTTATACTTGTTGATATACTATTATTCCCAACCTCCGTTTTGTGATTACCCACGCAGTAATCTGTTAGGGTTACAACACTGTTTTTAGATTTTAAGAGTTTTTGGAAGATAATGATGTTCCAATAAGTCCAAATAGTCCATCCTTAGATGGGAGGAGGAGGGAGAAAAGGTAGATTCATTACTTTCCCAAGCGCATAAATGAATATACCGAACCCGAACGGAATTCGAACTAGGCTCCCCGATTTTTCATTCCGAACCGTTATCCATTACACCATTCGCACATCCAAGTTTACAGCAGTTTGTATTCTGAAGCGGTCACCCATCTAGGTACTATTTAGGCTCGACCTTCCTTAACATTCGTGATCGTACGGGAACCGGTGTTTCAAGGTAATGTGGCCATAAGCTTTCCATGTCTTTGATCCAAATCAAAAGTTTGGATAAACTGTTTAAAGTTTATGTTTTTTATGTTTTTATCGAATATTTCCGACCCTCCCAGTTATTACCAACATGTGAAGAGGCTCATCCCTTGTTTCCTGTTTAGGATGTGGTTTTCGGCTTTCTCTTTTCCAATCTTTTCACTCTTTTCTTTTTTGTTTTTCACTTGGAGTAGATAGACTAAACTATCGCCCGGTTCACACTCCACCCACGTCTATTGAACAGGTGAAGAGGCTCATCCCTTGTTTCCTGTTTAGGTTGTGGTTTCCGGCCTTCTCTTTTCCAATCTTTTCACTCTTACGTAGCCCCCTGCACATCAATGGCGTTACCGCCTTGCTCGGGGTGATATGATTTTTAAAAAAAAGAAACAAAAAAAACTTGAGGCTTCTAACAAAACACTTTATGACGCAATTACTTTTTCTTTTTTTGAGATTCCTCTCGGAGTAAAAGATGGCAGTTTTCTGGAGATCTACAGTCTTCGACTCAGTTCCAATTCTAAATTAACACGTATTGTGCGTAATTGATTGAAATTAATTCAACTGGAAATCACTTACGCACAAATACTCTTGGGAAGGTATTAATCCATCTCTTCTCTCTTCAGCTATGGGTTGAATATCAAAACAGATTAGGTTCTATAGCGTTGGTTGGCAACCGGTTTACTGCAGAAAGAAATGGTAACCTACAACAGGAAAATCTGACTAGTCAGTCATGTTTTGAAAGAGACATGATCGCCAAAGCGTCTATCACGTGTGGTGATTAACTGAATCTGTGGATGCGCTAGTTGGGATGCTCTTATTGTTGATGTTGGAATATTTTTTGCCTTTGTGTGCGTGCGTGTGTTTGTATGCGTGCGTGCTCACTTGTGCGAATGTGTCAAATATATTATATATGTTATGATTCCTTTATCTCTTGAATTTATTTCATCAGACTTTTCTAACTATTTATCTGTCTAACTATTTAAAGCGTACGATGGATAAATTCTTTTCATTCACTTATTCACAAATACCCCTGGGAAAGGTATTAATCCATCTCTTCTCCCTTCAGCTATGGATTGAATAGCGGAACAGAATGGGTTCTATAGCCTTAGTTGGCAACCAGACTGCTGCAGAAAGAAAGTAGCAACCAACTGCGGGAAAATCTTCTGCCTAGTCAGTAATGGATCGAAAAAGACATAACCGCCCGAGTGTGTATCACGTATGATAATTAACTGATTGACAATCTTGGTCTCTCGGTATAAACGCTTTTTCACATTTCCATTTGGTGTTTAAAGTTCGCTTATTACTACTGGAATTAATTCAACAGTCATGTCGAATAGCTTTTTCAAAGTCCAATTCAGATCCTAGTATTTGTCTATACTCCCGAGATGACGTAGTATTTACATTATTTACATTGTTTGGATTATAGTCTTCATCTTTATTGTCATGGCTGCCAAAAGTGACAATGCACATGGAATGTAGAATGATATACCATAGTGATCGAAATAAAAGGATCGGTTCGAAATTCCTCTCACATGAAGAAGGCTGGAGTGTACACTGGCTGAAACGTCGTAAGCATGACAATAAAGATGAGGACAATAGTCCGAACAATGTAAATGACGTTAACGTTAGATCCTGGAATTTTTCAATCTTCTCACTTTCTTTGGAGTCTGTTCTTGTATCATATGAAACAGCAAAGTCAATAACTTAACACTTGCTAGTCTCCTTCGTGATTCAATGACATGATCTGTCTGGACTGAGAAATCCCATAATATCTTGTGACTGCCATTTTCTTCCATCGCTTCTGGTTGATAATCATACTGAAGCTAAATTTAAGGCATACTTCCCAATTGATTCTTTTACTAATTCAATTATGTCGTTGCTTATACTCTTTCTATTCCATCTTGCAAAATTACGTGAACAGTATATAGTTAACTGTCTCATCAGCCTGCCCACACTTACTGAATTTGCTTTCCTTTTGTGCTTTGTTCATCCTGGACTTGATTGCACATATTCGATGGCTACCTCTTGGGTTTCAAATAAAGGTCACTTACAACTATTATTATGTCATTTTTCATCATATTTCGATTTCTGCTTTGGTCTCACTACCAACCAAGTCTGCGGGGAGACCTAAGGCAGGTAGTGGCGTGTTGTTATGACACCATTTCATGTTTTTCTATCTTCCCTATCATCCCCAGCATTACATAGATAACGTTTTCCTTAGTGTGTGGGCTGTACTTAATAAGACAATTTTTTGTATATCTCTTAAGCTGGGGTTTCCAGGGATTCTTTCAATGTGTTGTTTTGTTCCATTTTTTATCATTCCAAGTGCACCTACTATCACTGGTACAACTCTTGTTTTCAATTTCAACATTTTTTCTATTTCAATTTCCAGGTCTTTATATTTTGACAGTTTTTCAAATTCCTTGGTTGCTATGTTACAATCCGCTGGACAAGCCATATCAATTAATAGACAAGTTTTCTCCTTCTGGTTTTTAACAATAATGTCTGGCCTGTTTGCTTCAATTTTTCTGTCTGTGTAGATGGTGTAATCCCATAGAATGGTTACATCTTCTATTTCTGTAACCGGTGCTGGATGATGTTCATACCAGTGTTTGTTTACAGCTTTTCCATAATGTTTGCACATTGCCCAATGTAAATATTGCCCAACTCTATCGTGGCGATTTTTATATTCGTTTGGGGCAAGCACAGAACAGCCTGAGATTAGGTGGTCTATTGTTTCTTGGTGTTTATCACAAAACCTGCATTTTGGATCCATATTATTATGCATAATATTTGCCTGAAAGTTTCTCGTGAAAAGACTTTGGTCTTGTGCTGCAAGTATAAATCCTTCAGTTTCAGACTTTAATCCAGATGCACGTAACCATCGATGAGTATTAACTTTGTCAACATTGGATTTATTGGCACGTACTGGATATTGGCCATGCAGAGGTTTGTCTTCCCAGCGCTGTTTCATCTTTTCAAGAGCTTTATCTTTGGCTTTCATTTTTATATTTTTTGCTGCAATAGTTGGTTCTTGGCTACTGTTTTGCTTTTCTACAGAATCTACTAACTGTAATTCTTGTTTGTATTATTATTATTATTATTATTATTATTATTATTATTATTATTATATGCATATTAAATGCATATTAAATAAACACTTAAAAAAGTTTTGGAAAATACTCTAATGCGGGTTATTTCTTTTGCATAATAATGGTTTCTAATATTTTACAGCGAGTACTAAATAGTATTATGGTATATATATATATATATATATATAAATGGTGGGGTGTAATCATTTCAGCCCTAAACAAGGCAAGACCGCAACTGATGTGCAGGAGGTTTCAGTTGTAAAAAATAAGACATAAAATAAAGGTGAGAATCAGTGAGACAGAAAATGACAATTGACGCTGCATTGAAACTTTTAAAGATTGTAGCTGCCAGGAAAGCAAGCAAAAGGAAGTGAGTTGCACAAACAGGAAGTGCGAGAAAAGAAATTGTTAGCGTAGAAGAGGCAGTTACTATTTCAGCGGTAAACGATGGGATCTTGATGCCAGTCTATTAGCGCGTAAGCATTTAATACATGTGGTCAGAGAACCAAAGAAAAAAGATCATCAGAGCAGTTGTTATATTTGTAGAAAATACAAAGAGAAGCCACGTCCCATCAGTGAGAAAGTGACCGGAGGCAGGCTGCCAAGTCAGGAGCGATTATATTGCAGATCCTTCATTGGATTTTGTCTAGAATTTCAAGATGAGTAGCAGAAGAGTTTTTAATGCTTGTACGAGTGGTAGAATTATTAACGTGCAAAATGGATTCTGATGAGAAAAATTTCCTGACCCGACACAGTGACTCAACATTCCTAGCAGTAGATACAGCTATATATTCGATATCGTCGTTCCATTTGAGGTCGATTGAGGGAGTGAGAAGGAAGCGCAGTGTATTGCTCTGTAGAAAACAAGTCTTAATCACTGTAATGGTAGATGGTAAGGTTTCTTTATGGTGGTTAAAGGAGATCAGCTTCGTCTTATAGGGATTAAAATTTACCCATTCAATCACAGGTTGTATATTCTTTTGAAGAGTAGCAGTCAGGTTTATTTGTCAGCCTTGGTAGATTAACTACTGGAACGTGAGTAAGTTGTGGTGTCATTTGCATGGAGGCCTTCTTGAGAACCAACGACATCAGGAAGATGAGAAAAGCGTAGGGCCTAGGGTAGAGCATTGAGGGTCACTCGCGTTCGTATTTTATATTATTATTATTATTATTTTTCTTAATATTATTTTATTGATATTATTAAGATCATTTGTTTAATATTGTTTCTTAATATTTTATTTATCATTTTTTTATATATTTTTAATCTATATTTTTTAATCTGTTATTTAGTTACTGTAACTATATTCATAATATAGTACTACTAGCAGCTATGTTTTAATTTTATTAAAAAGTACGATTTACTACTTATTTTTTTATACCGTAGATACATACCATTATCTTTAGAACTAGATTTAATGTTAAATTTCCATGTCATGTTTTTCTAAGAAAGCAGATGAATTGCAATAGACGCTGGTGTCGATCTAAGATGTTAACTTTAACTTCCTTTCTCCGTAGATTACCGTTACAAATATCTATTCTCGATATGGGCACGTGAGTGTCTGTATGTGATTCTTTTTTGGATTTTGAATATTAACTGTTGTATCATTTGGGTCTGACGAGCAGCAATTTTTTTGGCTGCGAAATATGTATTACCCGTGAAATTGTAGAATATCTAAAAAAATTTCTAGATTATATTACTCTGTTAAATTAAATAAATAAATTTAACATTTAGTCCTTTTGATTTCGTCTCTGTCGTAATTTACCTGACTTAAATACTAAATATTCTACGTTTTATATATATATATATATATATATATATATATATATATATATATATATATATATACCGTTTATCATAAATGCCAAATATATATTTTAAATGAAAAAAAAAACAAACAAACAAAAAAACAAAACAAAAAAAAAACTCTAGTCCCAGAATAATATGTAACTGCCTCAACACTGCAATGAACAGATATTTTTAGTAAAATTTACATTACATAAAGGTCACCTTTATTCAGCATCTGAAGATTGGGTTGTGCCTAAAATTCCGAGTGATTCTACCGGTGAGGGATAATATGTATATTTATTAATAGTTCAGTTAAATTCCAGTGACATCGACATAAACAAGTTTAGTGAAATGCACAAAAAAGTCCTCACGATTGCAAAATAAACTATCATAAATAGAAGCTATTTTGATGGAGTTCGTCTCTATCGAAATTTACCTAACGTAAATACCAAATATTCTACGTTATATATATATATATATATATATATATATATATATATATATATATATATATATATATATATATATATATCTGTGTGTGTGTGTGTATGTGTGTGTGTATGTGTGTGTGTGTGTCTATGTGTGTGTGTGTGTGTGTGTGTATTTTGCTTGATGCTTTATTGTTTCATACAGGTTTGCTGTCATATGATTCATTTAGATTAGATAAGAAATACAGCTTTTAGTCATTATGACCTTCCTTACAAACGACTAAGCAATTGCAAACAATTAAATATTATCTGCTCTTATTTCAATGACGTGTCGATCATTTCCTGTATTGCAGCACCCATATATTCTTTCACTATCTGTAAGTTTTAAATATCGGAGTACAGATGGGCTCATGTTCTTGGGAGTGTAAATAAACATATAAATACATTATCTCTCACTCTCACACACGCATGCATAGAAATGTATACATTGAGCTGCTAAAACTTACGGCCATATAGCGTATAAACACTTGTTTTCGTGCGATCACCGAAGTAAACAAACTTCAAGTCTTGGCTTCCACTTTAGAATACCAAATGCTTTAAGCTTAGATGTGCGCGTGGTGTAATGTATAAGGACTCGGAATCGTTTATCACAGAGCTAAGCTCTAATTTCTCTCGAGTTTGTTATATTTACTGACGTGCAAATACTCTTGGAAAAAATATGAACCTACCTCTTCTTCCCCAGCTATGTGATAATTAGTAAGATTTCTATCATTATTATCAGCAACGAAATTCTTAAAATCTAAAAATATTTAATGACTTTAAATAACCTGGAAAGGGTGATGATCTGTAGAAAACGAATCAATCAATCAAATGACGTGCCATGAATAAAGGTATAGCAGTAATTAAAGGTGATGTTTGGTAGCACCATCTCACTTTTTCATTATGAAAATACTCTGATTTATTTCAGTTACGCACTAACAATTGGTGATTTCTTGCAGACACTGACGAGGTTCTTTATGGCGAAGTAACATGTTTTATTGGAATTTTTACCGGTAATGATAACACTGTGTAATAGGATTTTTTTACTTGGGTATTTACGCTTATTTCTTGTTTGCTTACGCCTAGAAAATATTAAAAAAAACTCTAATATTTTCTTTAAAATTTTCTTCTTTTTAACCAGGAGAATGATCTTTCTAAAATTTAGATATTCTTGTTGGAAAAACTAATAAATGTAAGCATTCTATTCATGAAATGTAAGAACAAAACGATATATAATTAAAAAGTAGCATTTCTTTATTCTGTAATTACACAGTAGAGACCACAAAAGTAAGTAGTTTTTCGCGATTTACGCTTATAATGTAAATTAATTTCCCGACTGAGCCCCCAAATATCGTCTCTCATCAAGTTTTCGTAATACGATCCTTAGTAGCGGTGTTTAAAGTCCAGTACATCCTAGCGGAAGCACTCGGCTTGCTCATGAGTACGCCTCCATGTTCTCCTTCAAATGATCAAGAACAACATTAAGGAGATGGGCTTTGAAGGTCATATTGCAGCCCATTTTTGCATAGTTCTTTACCAGGGTCTCAACAAGCTTTACGTAGTTTTCAGCCTTCTGATTCTCCAGAAAAACCCGAACAACAGCAATAACGCTGTTCTGTGCTTCTTTTTGGAAGGTACGACGAAAACACTGGTTTGGACTTTTTCCTACTTTTCCCAGGAAATTTCGTTATATTATTATTGGTAGCAGTTTTCAGAGTTCAGTATACGTTGAGTATGCCCCAACTCATATTCTTTTTGAATTTATCACAATGACCGCCAAGGCTATAGACTTTAAAGTACATCCTGCAGCTCATTTTGTCACAGTTCTTTGCGAGTGTCTCAACAAGATCCACATATCCATATTTTTGGGCTTTGCGATTCCCAGGAATACCCAAATTACTGCAACAATGTTGTTCAACACTGTTTCCTCTGACCGTTTCTTGAGTAATTCCTTTGACTCTATCATTCTCTTTATTTGTGGTCCGACAAAAAAAGCCGTCTTTGACTTTTTCCCACGGAATAAAAAATCCTTCGTTTCACAGGCAAATTTTCCTTATACTATCATTGGTAGCGGTTTTCAAAGTTCCGTATACTGCAGTAAAAGCGCTCAACGTGAACCTCTGAGTATACCCAACTCCACGTTTCTTTTAATTTATCACGATGAGCCTCAAGTACATCCCGCAGCTCATTTTGTCTCAGTTTTTAACCTTGTTTTTCAACATGATCCACGTACTTTTCGGCCTTGTGATTTCCAAGGAAACCCTAGACCACTGCAACAAAACTGTTCCCAACTGTTTTCTCTGCCTGTTTTTTTGTTTTTTTTTTTTTTGGTAATACTTTTCCCTCTGTGATCTTCTTTATTTATGCTCTGACGAAGTCACCGGATCTGACTTTTCCTGCAGACATCTTAGGGAAGAAGTTTTGAAGGGACTTGAAGATTCGCAAACTCCGAGAGCTGTGACAAATTGTAAAATAAAGCATGATTTTAAGTGCGAGGGCTTTCACTTAACGTTGTTCCTCCTCACACTGAACTCGGTCTACTGTAGCTAGTCCCACCTGTGCTATTCTCCTGCAGTGTCCCTGCTGTCCCTAAAACAAAGATAACATGGAAACTTTGTAAATCCACCTTGGAGACTCTTCAGGAAAGCCACCATTTTGAAGTATACGATAATCTCCTAATTGCATTCATATTTCAAGGCATCTAGCAAGATCTTAGCACTGCTGTATTCTTTTTTGATGCTGCATCGAGTGAACCAGGAGAAATGAATAACTGTTCCCGTTATTAAGCAACACGACTTTGAGGCTACGGGTTGAGCTGTAAATGAAGAGGCGCTACTCGCTTAGGTTACAGGCGATTCCAATTGCCTCGAACAAATCGGTTATATTTTGGCTGAAGCAAAGCCTATCTTGAAGGGAGAAAAACTTGAAAAACCATTGTAATGCTTTTCTGACCTGCGACTTGCACACCTTTAATTAACAAATTCCACTGCTCGAGTCTTGACGACAAAAACTTGTCATTAAACTTTATGAGACTGATCAGGTCGTTGAGGTTTTTTTGGTGGAGACGGAAAGTTCGACGCAGAGATCCGAAGGCGTATTGGCATGGCAAAGGACGCGTTCTAAAAGCTGAGAAGACTATTATGGCAGTGAATGCTGGACAATATCATCAAAGATGAAGGAAAAACTTGAAACAACTGAAATGTGATTCTACAGAAGGATGCTGCGAATATCATGTATCGAGCATATGAGCAATGATTGGGTTTTGGAAAGAATGTAAACGGACAGGAAATTAATACTGAACATCAGGAAAAGGCAGGTAAAGTTCCTGGGAGATGCAATGAGGAAGGAGGGCTGGGAGAATCTGATACTAACAGGCCACAAAAAAAGAGACAAAGAAAAAGCAATGGGTAACATATTTGAAGGGCCTAAGCAGGTGGATTACAGAACGAGGGTTGCGTGATGTAACAGGAGAAAACGTGTTAAAAGCCACCAGGGATAGTGAGACGTAAAAAGCCATGATCGCCTACGTCCTGAAAGGACATGGCACAAAGAAGAAGAAAAAGAAGTATAGCTTTCTCTCCTATTGCGCCTCTGTAATCTTGGTCAATGAGTTAATCGATTTCTGAAATGCTGTTCTATTCTGAAAACGACTACTCCCTATTTAAAGGAGTGAATGTACGGAGTAATTTTGATGTTTAATTTGCTGCCAGAAATTTACAATAAAAAAAAAATTTAATTACGGTAGCCCTGTTTTAATGTCAGTCATTCGATGCGATGACAGATTTACGGCTACCGGGTGTTGTCAAGAACGCAATGTATGGCGTTCAATCGTGCCAAACTTTCTGTATCTTTTTTTAATTATCATAAATTAGTTAATCCACCTACGATCACAATTAATTTAAAAATTGAGGAATTAAAAAAAAATACTTAATTTAAATGTTGAAGGAATTACTTGCAAAACAGGCTGTTAAATTTTAGAAACGTAGAGAATAAAATATCGTAAAAATGAAAATGCGTTCTTCTATGGTTTCCTATGTAAGGGGGAATAACCCATAACCCTTCTTAACTTATAAAATTAATTTGACCCATATGGAACATCGTACTTTATAAATTTGAACATCGTACTATATAAATTTGAACATATTTACACAAATAATTTTTTTTAAATATACAGGTTGAAAAATTTCTATTATTTTTTTTTTGATAGGCAGTATAATCATCATTACTTAATTAATAAAAAAAATCATACAGTTCTTTAAAAGATTTTTAAAACTTTATGAATTATTATAATAAAAAAATGAAAACAATTCTTTTAAAGTTTTATTATTAATCGAAAAATCTTTTTCTTCAGACTATAATGTCCTTAATTTTTATTATTTATTCTAGCAATTAAAAGCTTATCAAATTAAATTATATCAAAGCTTTATTGCTTTTTTTGTATTTCTCTTTGGAGCAGATTTTCGAATAGTGCCGGATAATTTTACATAAAAAAAATAAATGATTTATATTTCCCGATGAGTTCTGCGTTCTTTCCTCTTAATAATATTATAAACATTTTGATAGAAAAAGTTCGTTTTATTAAGTTTTGAACTATTTTAAATCATACTATGCTGGATTTTTTTGTGATGTAATGGAGGTACCTATAAGCGTCAGTGTGGACATAAAAATAAAGTGGTTGTATCTTTAAGAAAACACTGATATATGTGTGTGTATATATATATATATATATATATATATATATATCTGTGTGTGTGTATGTGTGTGTGTGTGTGTGGTGCAGTGAATATAGGCTCGGAACGAGAAATCGGGGATCCGAGTTCAACTTCCAGTTGAATTACCTTGCATTACGCGCAAATACCCTTGGTAAAGAACTTAATCCGTTATTTCCCTCCAGCTATTAATTAAATAACAGGACAAATTGCGTTCTACAGCCTCGGCTGGCAACCAGTCTACCGCAGAAAGTAATGTCAACCTACTGCGAGAAAATTTTCTGCCCAATCAGTCATGTCTCTCTCTTTCCACAACTGACTGATATATATATAAGCGTTTCAAAGAAAGTATTGCTAAAACAGTGAAGTATTAATCCCGCGGGACAGGAAGTTAGACCAGCCAATTGCAACAGCTGGAGGACACTATGACGCCAGTTCATTGAAAGATTTGAAACTCTTCATACTCAAGACCAGGAATATCGCCTTCAACAACGACATGATCGCGAAGTGCGTGAGCCACTGCTACCAAGAGTCGTTATTCCATATCTGACCTGTGGACGGCAACGTGCGTCTGAATTAGATTTTCGCAACCATCAAATTCAGCATAGTGGCTTCTTCAGTTCTCATTTTTCCCATTTTGGTGGAGCAGGCGTCGTTGTCATTATCAACGGACTTAATTATTATTATTATTGTTACCTATTGCTGTAATATACAGCAAGAGTGTGTTGAAAAAACACCTAACCGATTCCCCTCTCAGCAACTACAAGTGAGATAGGGAGAGAGAGGAAAAAGGCGGGAGGTAGCAAAAATAACAATGCCTCAGAAACCTCAGCATCTTTAGAAACAACAATATTCAGGCGACTGACTTCACAAGACACCGTGTCTGGATTACAGCTGGTTTTTCCGTTGTTTTTATTAGCACGATGCATCTTACAAAGATCCAGATCCTGACTAGTCGCGGAGAGGCTTATATCTTGACACGTCAAACTGTCCTGCTGATAACGGGGAAATCCCGGACATAATTAATGCTGACAAATATGTCCGCACGCGATTAGGGACGTCTTTTGCGTCTGTAACGACGCATTGTCGCGTATATATATATATATACGCGAAATATTTTCGATATATTTTCTAGACATACTCATAAAACGAAAACAACCACATCATCACAGACATTTACCACAAACTCGCAGACACCCAACAATACCTCCACTTCAAGGGTCACCATCCAAAAAGCTGTTTAAAATCCATCCCCTATTCCCTAGCACGACGAATTTGCACGATAGTAACTGACAAAACCCTCTGTAAAATACGCCTAGAATAATTACAAAAACGTTAGAAATGAAAGGATACCGCATCTCACTAATAGACAAGGGTTTCCAACTAGCAGAAAAAATACCATTAGAATCCCTCTGGAATCCAAAAGTCAACAAGAAAAATACGAAAAAGAAGCAAACATTCTAGCATACATTTCCACTCACAACAAAAACAATCCAGAATTATTCACAAAAATCAAAGCCCACATGGAATTACTCAACAATAATGAAAAATAAAATGAATCTTAATGACAACCAAAATAATTAACAACAAACGCCAGCCCCAAATTTTAAAAAACACCCTAACCTCATCGAAATTCGAACAACAACACACAACACAGGGGGTCACAAAATGCAACAAAAAAAGAAGTGGTGTATGCAACATAATAATAGAAGGAAAACACTTCCAGTTCGAAAACGCAACTACATTTGAAATAAAATCGTATCTGAGGTGCAACTCGAAAAATGTAGTTTACGCTTTTAAATGCGACAAATGCACAAAGATATACGTAAGAGCGACACAATGTTTGAACAATAGAATTTCTCTTCATAAAAGCAATATAAAATTATTACGTAACAGGAAATTATAAGTTTCCCAACATTTGCATGAATGTAGTGATGGAAAATTCAGTGTTATACCTTTATATCAAAACACAGATTATGAAATATTAATAATGCAGAAAGAAAGATTCATAAAAATATAAGCCTTCGCTCAACAAAACAACATGGAAGACACACACACACCAAAAAACATACAGAAACACACATACATACACACACATACATAACCCACATACATACACACACATCAAATTCAAAAGATAACCCCAAACATATAATGAGGCTTTTTATTTCCAAATTATATTTATGCAAATATTGTCCTTATGTTAGCCAAGTACTTTCGAGCGTCATCGTTTATCATCAGGGTCAAATTTTACGGTTTTACAATTTTAAACATCAACAGTTGCCTTGTAACAGAAAACATGTTACTACATATTGAAGAACTAAATAAACGTTAAGAAAAATTTCTTTAAAACTCAAGGGAAATAATAATGTGATCACGTGCAAGTGTGAAAATATGTGATCACGTGGACGCGTGAATTATTTTATAACATGGAATATTTAGAGTTGCAAAAGATTTTTAAATACCATAAAAATACATTAGGGAATTTAAAAATTCAGGGGAAGTAATTCTGTGAATTATCTAATTACGTAGAGGTACAGCGGAGGGTCTGTAATGTGATCGATACCAACTTGGCAGACCGCCTGCAGTCTCTCTCTCACTGGCGCGACGTGGCTTCCCTGTGTCTCTTCTATAAATATTTTCACGGCTTCTGCTCCAATGAATTTAGATCACTGCTGCCTCCTAGATACGAATTTTCACGAGAAACTAGATTAGCAACTAGATCCTACCCTTTTACAGTGAAACCGATAAAATGCAACTGCAACTTCTACTCCAACAGTTTCTTTTCTCGCACTTCCCGACTGTGGAATTTCCTTCCACATGATTGCTTCCCCGACGTCTACAATCTCCAGGAGTTTAAATGTAAGGTCAATAGACACCTCCTAACACACTAACTCGCTCCCATTCTTTCAAACACTCTTCCCATCTGCCCAACCCTCATCCTTGGTATTCTTACCCATCTATCACCTTCCTTCTGACATTTCCTACATTTAACCACTCCTCCTCTTTACCTTCCCCTATGTAGCCCCATGCGCAATAGTAGCAATGGAATGCCTTGCTTGGGGTGAAATGATTAAAAAAAAACAATATCAAAGAACCAGATGACCCATAACAACCAAATCTAAGACATAAAGACAAAATAAATAAAAAACGCTCACACACACATACACACACGCACACACACGCACACACACGCGCGCGCGCACACACACACACACACACACACACACACACACACACACCAAATTCAAAACACCGTCAAAGCAATAAAGAACTACCAAATGACCGATAATAAGATAAGCCAAGGCGACTAGAAGATAATTTTAACATACTAAAAAGGTCACACTAGACCAAACCACTTCAAATTGGGATAAACACTTGATTCATTCATCTGTTTATTTATTTATTTGTTTATCCATTTATACACGTGCTGATGTGAAAAAACACAGACCATTCAACGTGCCAACATTTGATTTATTTTATCTTATTTTATTTTACTGATTTTACTTATTTTCCTGTTTTTCTACTTATTGTTTCTACTTATTTATAAATCAACAACTTCGCGATCAGAAACAAAAGGAACTCAAAACAAAAATCCACCAATTTATTCGCCTGAAGAGAGTCAATTTTAGACTCGAAACACGTGTAGCGTCACAAATACACTTAATAACATGTATAATAACAAAAATAATAATTATACACTTTAAAGAAAACGTTCACGGCTTCTCACACTTTCAGGTTTCGGTGCCAAGTGCTCCATCATCAGGCAGTAAAATATTCAACTATGGGGTCATATGTATTATGTTATGGCAATTTAAAATCAAAAACAAAGATGCTACTGTATTAGGTAAAACTGGTAAAGCGGAACCTTATTAGAATTTAAAAGATTTGTGTGTGTAAGCCAATGGATATTAATACATTTATGTTTAGCAGTGTGGGTAATTGTAAGCACGTAAGCAGAACAGGAAGTGTCAGTTGTATCAGTTTAAAATATGATTGAACAAAAGTGTTGCTGATATAATATTTGAAATGCTACTAGATTGCAAATTAAAACAATAATAGGTTTGTCTTAAAGGGTGCTGTTAATATAAAATCTTAAATTTACGAAAGGAAAAAGACGTAAAGCTATTATTTTAATTACTTAAGGATGAATTACCCGACTTAAAAGTTAACAAGGAGTTAAAGTAAGTGTAAACGGCAATGTAATTGTTAATTAAGGTTAGGTTGGGGGTATATTTAATTGATAACAGCGTGAGGAATATCTAGTACAGTATAAAGTGAATGGCTTGAGACAATTTTAGATATATTTAAAAGTGTGAAATATCTTGTGGTGGCAATAGGTAGTTATTTCATTACGTTGGTTTAATAAATTAGTTTTTGGGAATTTAATTGTTTGAATGTTTTCTTATAAGCAAAGAAAGCTTATTTCCTGTAAAGATTTAGATGTTTCAGATATTTTTCAATATCCTTCATTTTACTGTGTTTTTGTTTTGTTTTTTTTTTGTTTTTTTTTTCCATCTTTTAATTACCAATAGTATTTAGAAAGTGAGTTTAGTGACTATATGTTTTATTATTAAAAGATACCTTATGCTTATCGCGACTTGAAAGTACTATGTAATGTTTGATAATAGATTTTCTGTGGTTGAAATGGTAGTTTAGTATACTGTGGACTCGTTTGGGTGACGGAAATTGCAACTATTAGTATTATTGTCATTATTTATAATAGTAAATTTTTCAGTACAGCTATAATTAAGTTTCAGTGTATTCTTATTGTGAATTCCTATTATAAATTTTGCTAGGGGGATTATAAGTTGGGAAGTTTTTCTGAACTAAATTAAAGAATTTATTGCCTAATTTCGTACTATTTGAGTAAATGGTGGTGTGTACCAAATTTTTCTTCTGTTTCTATTATGCTTGGGTTTATTAGTTTTACTTATTATCTTTAATGTCAGTGGATATATAGCACTGTTTTGGGAAAGTATAGTACTATTCGCTGTTTTTATAAAAGATGTCTTCAGTTGAGTAGTTGTTAAAGACATCTTTTATAAACACAGGTCGGATCTCAATATCACACTTTCCGTCCTCTGTTAAAACGCTTCCAGTGTATTAAAATTTATGTACCTGCATAATCTCATCATGCCCGACTTGTAGTTGACATTTTGGGCCCTTCTTTTTACTGATTACTATGCATTCAGTTTTCTTGTAGTTCTCTGGATATAAAGTATGTAAAAAACAGCCCAGATGTACTTTATAGATTTAGTAACTTCTTGATATACCTTGTTTTTGACATGAGACACGTTGAGTAGCACGATCCGACTGGATATTTTATATTAATGCCACTAGTTTGAGTAGAAATATTGCCATGGTAGTCATAAATAAATTTTCTACATCAAGTGAGGCTAAAATGTTCTTTTAAAGATTTGGAGTAAAGAAAACTCATATACGAACAAAAGAAAATTGGATTTAAAAACCTTAATCACAGTACCTTGTCAGGCCAGTCATCTTTAATAAAACACATCTTTATATATATATATATATATATATATATATATACATATATATATATATATATATATATATATATATAAAGACAAACTTATAACTATACTCGTGTCAAAAAATCCTCCGCGGATCTACGTGGAAGGGAAATGGTTATAAGAAAAAAGAAAGAGCTAAGCACATGAACATCAATCAAAAGGATTTGGATCGAGCCAGCACGTAGCCCAAAGAAAAAAAAACCGAGACGAGTAATCAACTAACAAAAAAGCGTTCAATACTTAGGTAGAGCAGAATAAATAAAGTATACCTAGTGAGCCAACAAACCTAAATGATAAAGGAAACTCAGTAACCCACGTGACCAAAAAGAAAGACACCAAACACAAATGGGGGAGAACTTTTATTAAGAAAACGAATTTTATGTAAAACATTAATAATTGCAAAGGCGAAAACATAAAACAACCAACGACAACTAAAGAAAATAAGAAAAAAGGCAAACCCACCAAACCTGCCCAATCCAAAAGCCAAGGCTTTCTATGTCTACACTTATTTAATATTTCCGTTTTAGAATTCAATAAATTATTGGTGTGTTCATACAACGCTATGGCAAGTTTTCCTCTACACATAACCCCAAAAAGTTTCTGGTCGGTTCTATACTTAGCACACCTCTTTAATATTTCCCATTTTAAAATAGGGTCAATATTCAGCTCTTGTTTAATGGACCACACATATGTAGAAAGAGTGGTGCTATGTTTTTTTTTTCATTGTTAAAGCTACAAGTGTGGTTATAGTATATTTTTTTAAAACTATCTTGGGCAACTCCTAAATATATTTTGGGTTCAGTATCTCCAGCGTTTTTATAAATTTTAACACGGTAAACAAGACAATCTTGCTGGCATTTACCTTGTAACGGACAGTTGTTCTTAATTCTACAATTACAGCTAGTTATACCTGTACGCGTTCAATCCACTAATTTTTATATAACTCATTTTCCTTACCGAAATTTTGCTTCCTTACTTATTTTACCCAGCTCTGTTTGGTAAATTTTCGTTTTAGATACCGACGGCTTTTCCCCCTTCAAATTTATGCAAAATAGCATTATTTCTGTGCAAATATATATGCTGAATTCAAATCAACAATTAGTTATTGAAGAAACTTAACTTTTTTGCTTTGAAAGTCCATAAAAAACGAACTATATATCGCACTTTTTCTCTCCCGTAACTCTCACGAAGTCATGTAATTAACTGCAGAATGACGTTCTACGTAGGCAGAATTTCCTGTCGAATTTTGGTTGTTTTTCTTCCTCTGCTGAATCTTCCTGTTTTGTGCTTCCTGTTTTGAGAGCAATAAGCGTAGAAATACAATAGCGCATTACTTTAATTCCCGGAACTACATCGCCGGAAGTATCAGTAAATGAAGAAAAATCGACAAAAAATTCGATCACATGTGCAGTCCGTCATTCTGTAGTTAATTACATGACTTCGTGAGAGTTACGGGAGAGAAAAGGTGCAAGATATAGTTCGTTTTTTTTATGGACATTTAGATTTTAAAAAAAGAGAAGTTTCTTCAATAACTAACACTTGATTTGAGTTCAGCATATACATTTGCACAGAGATAATGCTATTTTGAATAAATTTGAAGGGGAAAAGCGACGGGATTTAAAACGATAATTTACCTTCTGTTTTAGTGGGGTTCAGTAATCTATATTCAGGATTATTAGGGAAATTACTTTTATGATCTATGGTTTTATTTCGGTAAGGAAAATGAGTTATATAACAAAAATAACGTAAAATTATTGTTATTGTTGTATGCTAAACATGGAAAAAATTATTTATTTTATGTTTTCGTCTTCGCAATTATTAATATTTTACATAAAATTCGTTTTTTAATAAAAGTTCTACCCCATTTGTGTTTGGTATCTTCCTTTTTGGTCATGTGGGTTTCGGTACTATCAATCGTACTTTATCAGGCGATTTACGGTTTTCAAGAGTTAGTGAATTATATATATATACTTTCATTTCGTAGTAATACGACATGAAACAAGTCGGATAGGACTTACCGTCTGATGAAGTCGATGATTGTTGGCAACAACAATTATTGACTGAAATAAATTTATTACGGAAATATGACCGGTGTTTAAAGTTTTTCTAAAAAGAAAATAGAGAATATATATATATATATATATATATATATATATATATATATATATAGTTATTTAAAAACCATATATTTTCTTATCCAATTAAGGGAAGAGTAGATGAAATTCTAGTGGGTTGGACTCCGTGAACCATTGGAAAGTTATCTTTGTTTATTTAAGGATGGGTAGGTGAATTAGGTAAGAGGGTGGCAGCGGGTGGGACAAAATAAGAAAACTAGTTATATGGTGTGATCTTTTTGTAAGGTTTAGTGTTAGAGTATATTACTACATTTAATATGTCGTGTCATAGATTGTGTTAGAAGTTATTTAAGTTTAAATAATTTCCGGTAGTTATTTGAATCTAAATAACTTTTTTTTTTTAATTCACTAACTCTTGCAAACCGTAAATCCTCTGAAGTAATATTGATAGGACCGAAACACGAGAGCTCTTGTGTAGCGGTGAAAAATATTTTTATTATAAATACCAATAATAATAAAAATATCATATATATATATATATATATATATATATATATATATATATATATATATATATATTAGAAGTAGTACGAACCGGTTGGTTAGCGTTCCACACTTTGTAGTGATTTGTTTTTTTTTAAGAGTGCCCGATACTTAGCATTATATACAGTAATATATTTCACAGCTTGACGAGGTTCTAAAAGTTAGCACCGAAAGATAACAGCTATTGTGTTGCAGTAAACTATGTTTTTGTTTTAAACACTTATAAAAAAATTATTACTATCTATCTATCTATCTATCTAGCTATCTATCTATATATATATATATATAGTGAAAGATAAATCATTTTGAAAATAAGTACAGAAAGAAAGAAAATATTGAAATATTTTAGCAACTGGTGTCTTAAATTTAGCATCCTATTAAAATATTTCCGCATATAATGTTGCCTAACTCAAGTTACAATAAAAAAAAAACTCTTATAGATCAGTATGTTCAAGGTGCCTAATCTATCAATTAACTGTTGTTTAGCAATAAGGAATGGAGTGCTGGAAAAGAAGACATCAGAATCTTTGTCTAAGCCCCAGGCACCGGAAAACCTTTCTGACATATTTCGGATGGATTTAAAAGAAAGTAAGGGTGTGGGAACATCTAATTCTGTATTGACGTCAGACGATAGCTATCGAGACACGCAAACGTTATTGGAATAAATTACAAATGGGGCAAGGAGATGTAAAGATGCGCACAAACGTAAATATGAGCGATAGAGTCGCTCACACGTTGAGCGCGAAAATGGCGGAAGAAATCCACACGCGAGTGCGCACTTTTTCAAGAAGACGAATCAAAAACACGCAAGCTATGGCGTGTAAGCAAGGCCTTCGTATGCATCCGCAACAAGTATTAGTCATCTTCAAGCTCAAACAAATATGGCGGAGGCATGTCTGCACACAAATACTGTCTAAGAAGTTACAGTAACAGAAAGAATTGGCGATAGTTAACATGACGCACTTTAACGTTTTTTACTTTCAAATTTAATCAACCTTAATTGCCCGTATGGGTTAAATTCGTAAACACTATTTACAAATATGTAGAATTAAATACGGACCAAATTTTCTATCTTAAAATAAATTAAGTATTATAAATGGTCTGAATGTACAAGTACACTTAGTAGGTATGCAATTTATATTTATAAAAACATTTTTTTTAATCGTTTCCTAGCAAACAAAGCAGAACCACCACTAGTACGGAGGGAGTTACAGTGAGAGAAAAGACTGGGTACAACGGGTATTGAACATTGGGTAAAAGGTGAACAAGATTCAAGAAAATAGAAAATAACAATATACGTTGCATTTAAATTTTTGGAGAGTGTAGCTATCAGGTAAGCAAGTACACGTAAGTAATTCTACAGACGGGAGTTGCGAGAAAAAAAAACTGTTGAAGTAGAAATGGCGATTAAATTTAATTATTTCAACTGTAAAAGGGTGAGACTTCAATGCCAATCTAGTCAGTCAGTTAAGTGCCATGCGTGAAACACGCTTGGGCGATCATGTCTCGAAAGAGACATGACTGACTGGGCAGAAGATTATCCCGCAGTAGGTTGCCATTGCCTTCTGCGGTAGACTGGTTGCCAGCCAAGGCTATAGAACCCAATCTATCCTGTTATTTAACCCATAACTGGAAAGAAGAAACGGATTAATACCTTTCCCAAGGGTATTTGCGCGTAAGTGAATGCAATGAATTCAACTGAAATTCGAACTCGGGTCCCCGATTTTTCGTTCCTAGTCGATATCCACTGTACCACGACGCACATCTAGTAGGACGCTTAAATTCACGTGGATGGGGCACCAGGAATAAAAAGTTCATCGGAGCAGTTATCATATTTGTGATGGTAAAGTGTGCAATGTGTCTGTGCTTATGTAGAAACGCCCGTCAGTCTAGGTGCATTACGGACAGCAACATTACGGACGGCAACATTAGTTCATATCTATATCTATAAAAGTGACGAGGGTGGACGTTGTGTAAGTATTTGTTTGTTTGATAGATTTGACTTAGCGTTTGCATTTTGCGGTCTAGCTCGACGGGAGTTGCGCTCAGATGTAGATCAAAATTTTAGAACGCTAACGGCACCTTGAAATTTTTAAGAAAGCCAAAATTAGGGGTAGAAAAATATATATTTTCACCCCACAAAGTCAGCAATCAGTTTATGTATTAATTATAATATAGAATCGATCACCCCATTTCATATTATATTATCTATATCTATATATGCTGTCCTTCAACATCCCACCCTAATCCAGTAGAGACATTTTACATTGTTATCTATCTATATCTATAAAAGTAACGAGGTTGGACGTTGTGTAAGTATTTTCTATGTAAATTCATCATATATTTTTTATTCTTATTATTCCTTAAACTACCCAAGTGAAACCGGGCTAAACTGCTAGTAAATGTATATATGTGCATGTGTCTGAGGAAAAGCCTGCAGATGGGATTTCTAAATAAACCGCTGAAAAATAGCGCTGAGATGTAGCGAAATGTAAAAGATGCTCTATTATAGTTTCTTTTAAAAGCGTTTTCGGATACACAAAACGAAAAAAAATAGCATGTTTGTTTGTTTTTTCATCAATTTACATTTCTGTTTTATAGCAATTTTTATTTTGTAACAGCGTTCCCAAGATTTATTTGGATACGAATGGGCCTTTGCCACCAAAAAATGACGGCATATCGATATGCGTCTAAAATGATGGCAACATATATATAGATATGCCTACTATTGAGAAATTAAGAAATAAGAAAAAAATAATAATTCAACCCCCCTTCCTTAGCGTGACAGAAGGAAAATGTATATATTTACACAAACACACACACACACACAAATGTGTGTGTGTACAAATAAATACACAAGGATGTTTATTATCATAGAGAGGATATATATATATATATATATATATATATATATATATATATATTCTTCACACCCTGATAACATAATTATTGTTAAAAGTAAAATAATAAGGCACTCTTAAAGAGCAAACACGTGGCAAGAGCTTTCATAACTGGCAATAAAGTTTAATAACTAGAAGTACAAAAAATGAACCAAGCCGACGCTGCCTCACTATTGTCTCTGCAATAGACGTTGGATCGCTATTGTCGCTATTTCCATGAGCGTGACAGGATATATATATAGAGAGAGAGAGGGGGGAGAGAGAGAAAGAGAGAGACAGAGACAGAGACAGAGACAGGGACAAAGAAAGAAAGAAAGAAAGAAAGAAAGAAAGAGGGACAGATACAAATAATTACACAATGGTCTTTATTATAGTAGAGAGGATCTTTCAGAATTCTATCCCAGTGGCTCCAATGTAAATGTTTTCTTCCTTTGGTTTTTCTTTGTTGTAACATTTTCTCCCCTGTAATTTTTCTGCAGTGGAGATTCTAACGTTGTTCTTCTTGTTTTTAATTATTTATACAAGCTAAGCAGAATATTGGGGCATGAAAACTTCGTTGAAAACAAAGAAGAATGTATTGGATTGTTATGTGATGACTGTTCTTCAATATGCTGAAAAAACTCATAAAAGATGAAGAAACGACTTGAAACAACCGAAATGTGGTTCTACGGTAAGATACTGAGAATACAATGGATGGAAACGAAAAGAAGACGTATACTTAACATCAGGAAAAGACAGCTGAAGTTTCTCAAACATGTAATAAGGAAGGAAGGCTTGGAGATCAGATAGAGGGAAATTGAGCAAATGGATAGCAGAGCAGGGTTTGGGAAGTGACACAAAGAGCTACAAAGAACAGGAAGATGTGAAATGCTATGGTCGCCTATGTCCTGAAGGGAAGCAGCACATAGAAGAAGAAGAAGAAGAAGAAGAAGAAGAAGAAGGTACAATTTTAATATTAAATATCAATCAGTCAGTTAAGTGCCATACGTGATAGACGCTTGGGCAATCATTTCTCGAAAGAGACATGACGGACTGGGCAGAAGATTATCCCGTAGTAAGTTGACCGTAGGTTGAAATTACTTTCTGCGGTAAACTGGTTGCCAGCCAAGGCTATAGAATACAATCTGTGCTTTTATTTAACCCATAACTGCAGGGAATGCAGGGAATTGAACCCGGCTCCCTCATTTCTCGTTCCGAGCCGATATTGACTGCACCACAACACATATATTAAATACAAATACCATAAAAATTAATTATATTTACAATTTGCTTGTTTGATTCTGTCCACTCATATCGCATGATTGTTCATATATACTATTCCATGCCAATCACTATATATATATATATATATATATATATATATATATATAAGAACAAAGTAGGAAACGTGTCTTAAAATAACATTTTTCTCTTTTATTAAATCTTCTTCAAAGATCTGGTTAAAACAAGGGAGGAAAAAATTGTTAATTTAAAAAAAAAACAAAGAGGCTGGATTGTTGTTTGGGGTTTGGTTGTTAATGGTCAGGTATGTGTCACGTGTAATAAAAGCAATAGTCGATTATTTCAAATGTAAATGTATGTGAGTAGGAACGCTTGTCTGTTCTGTTTATATGTATGCGTGATAATAAACGTGTCAATATATATATATATATATATATATATATATATATATATAGTATATCGAGTCAGCAAGTAATTTTCTAAACATATTCTATTAAATATAAGAGACAATGAATGTCTATTATGTTTAATCATGAGCCGTTCTAAACGTCGTATTTTTGCTTTAATTTCAGTTGAAAATAAAGACAAAAATTCTCCAACATTTGGATAATTATTTATTGGTTTTCTTCTAAGCTTTCGGCTCACATGAGCCATCTTCAGAGAGGTAGTTTAAACTGAAATATTATAAAATCCACCATCACCGACAATTTTATTTTGTGTTTACATAAAACTCCGCTTGGCAACGGCAATAGTTACCAAAAATAATAAACGCAGTTCTTAAGTCTGCGATGCGGTTTTATGACGTCACACCGCGGGATAGCGCGAAATGACAACAAAACCATGTAGTCAAATGCAATGTAATATATTATTTCCTGTTTTAAAGTTGATTTTATTGAGTGTTGGTTGTTTTGATTTGATGTACATGGCCTCCAATATCTGCAGGTTCCTCTTACTGTGTGTATGAGTAAGGATCACCGTATTGTCTCATATATATATATATATGTGTGTGTGTGTGTGTGTGTGTGTGTGTGTGTGTGTGTGTGTGTGTGTATCATTCTACTTCTCAATCGATTCTTAGTTTCTTCACATAAAAGAAGAGACTAGACAAACATAACAGCTCATTTATATTTCTCGCAGACAGTTTTTATTTATCTGCTTCTCTTCATATCTGTCTCAGTGCTTTTCATTTCTAATCTATTTATCTCAGTCTATTAATTTATTACTCCGCTCATAACTCTCTTATTTTATATCTATCGCGCTCCTATTTGGCTAGGTAACTTCCAGATAAACTTTAACCCGTTGAAAATAGTCGCAAATTCTTCTATCTTTTTTTTTTGTATTTGAAGACCTTGTAGTACACGATGTGCATCAGTTCTCAGTATTCGGTTCTTCTGAAAAATGTTGTTCGTCCTTCACAGTCTTTCACTACTATCATTAAATCATATGTGTTGGTAGTTTGGCTGTTCTGTTCTAAGAAGTAGTCTGCTGGACTTTCATACGTCGAAGATGACGCGAGAGAGAAACTCCAAAAATTTGGTAACATTTTAAGCAGAGAAACTAAATCACTTGAAAAAGTTGCCAATTATAAAGCACAAATTAAATTTTTCTTTTCGTCGTATCTGCAGCCGTGAACACATTAGGATGCAATGCTCAATACCGGTTTATTTATTTTATTTACATATTTTTATACCTGGAAAACATTCTCGACAGGATGGAAAGTCCTAAGACACATTGGTATGGCCAAGGACGCATTTCAAAAGCTAACCAGATTACTGACCCCCATAAGGCGAGAGGTGGTGATGGAATTCCGGTGATAATCCTTAAGAGGTGTGCTCCTGAACTCTCCCCTGTCCTCTCTAAACTGTATAACTACTGCCTTTCTGCTTCCTGTTTTCCTGCATGCTGGAAGTTCACTTCAGTCGTTCCTGTATTTAAGAACTGTGGTGTACCCTCGGACCCATCCAACTATCGCCCTATCAGTCTTCTACCAATTTTCGGGAAAGTGTTCGAGGCCATAATTATGCTGAAATAGTTCAACATCTTACTGCCCACAAACTCTACTCTGACAGGCAGTATGGCTTCCGCTTTGCCAGGTCCACGGCCGACATGCTAACAACCGTTACGGAATACATGCTCCAGGCTCTTGATGAGTCAGGCGAGGCTCGTGCTGTTGCTCTGGACATCTCCAAGGTTTTTGACAGGGTTTGGCACTCTGGCCTTCTATGCAAGCTACTGGGTTACGGTATTACCGGACGCTTGCTTGATCTAATCCAATCTTTTTTAGATAACCGCAAAATGAAGGCCGTTTTGAATGGGCATGCCTCTTCATCCTACAGCACAAATGCTGGTGTCCCACAGGGCTCTATCCTGGGCCCGACGCTCTTCCTTATTTTCATCAATGACCTCCCAGATGAGATCAAGTGCTAAGTAGGCATCTACGCAGATGACACCACAATTTACTCCCGCATCAGTAAGAAACCCGTCGTGGCAGACAAACATAATCTCGCTGCTGACCTTGAACGGGATCTACACTCTGTGGTGAATTGGGGCAAGAAGTGGCTTGCCAATTTCAATGTGTCTAAGACCAAGCTGCGCCTCTTCGGCCTTACCCTCTCTTCAGATCTCAAATGGAACCACTACATCGAGTCCATAGCTAAATCCACTGCTAAGAAGGTTGGGTCACTGTGTCGAGCCAGGATGTTTTTTTCCGCCTGAATCCATCCTGCATATATACAAATCAACCATTCGTCCGTGCATGGAGTACTGCTGCCATATACGGTCAGGCGCCCCTGCCGTTCACCTCAGTGTTCTCGACAGGCTCCAAAAGAGAATCAGTAAGGTGATAGGTACTGATCTGGCGGCTCGACTACAGCCACTTCCACACCGACGAAATGTGGACTCCCTTTGTCTCTTCTATAAATACTTTCATGGCTTCTGCTCGAACGAACTTAAGTCACTGGTGCCTCCTCAACAGGTGTTTACTTGTGCAACCAGATTGGCAACTGGGTCCCACCCATTCACAGTTAGGTTAGCCAAATGCAGACGGCAATTCTACTCCTTCGGCTTCTTCTCTCGCACTTCCAGCCTGTGGAACTCGCTCCCATATTCTTGCTTTCCTGACGGCTACAACCTCCAGGAATTTAAATGCAAGGCCAATACTCATCTATTAACCACTTGACTCTAGTTCTTTCCCCACCCCGTATATCCTTTCCTTTCTCTCCACCTTTGAAACTGTCATCACACCTGCATTCTCAGCTTTCTATTCTTCCTTTCTAACTGGTTGGTCTTCCTCTTCAGTCTCTTCTAATTAATCATTTTACACTTATGTAGCCCCCTGCACATCAATAGCATTTCCGCCTTGTTCGGGGTGATACGATTAAAAAAAACTGAGAGAAAGGAAAATCTCATTGAAAACAAAGAAAGGACTGCTGAGCTGCTATGTGATAGTTGTCCTTTTGTATGGCAGTGAATGTTGAACGATTTCCTCAAGGATGAAGGAGTGACTCGAGGCAGCAGAAATGTAGTTCTATAGAAGGATACTTGGGATACATGTGACAGAACACGTGAGCAACGATGGGGTATTTGAGAGGATGCAAACGAGAAGAAAACTTACACTTAACATGGAAGGGACAGTGAGGTTCCTGGGATACGTAATGAGGAAGGAGGGTTTGAAAAATCTCATGCTCACAAGAATGATAGAGGGAAAGGGTAACATGGGAAAGCAGCGCTAGATATATTTGATGGGCTTGAGCAAATGGATGGCAGAACGGGGTTTGGGAAAGATATGTGCGTTGTGGTGCATTGGATATCGGCTCGGAACGAGAAATCGGGGAGCCGAGTTCGAATTCCAGCTGAATTCATTGCATTCACTTACGCGCAAATACCCTTGGGAAAGGTATTAATCCGTCTCTTCCCCCCAGTTATGGGTTAAATAACAGGATAGATTGGGTTCTATAGCCTTGGTCGGCAACCAGTCTACCGCAGAAAGCAATGGTAACCTACTGCGGGATAATATTCTGCCTAGTCAATCATGTCTCTTTAGAGACATGATCGCCAATGCGTGTATCACGTATGGCATTTAACTGACTGACCAAGTGGAATATATTAAGAGCGACAAGGGACAGGAGCAAATGAAGACCATGATCGCCTACTTTCTGAAGGGACACAGCACGTGAAGAAGAAGATAGTCTTAACCCTAACATGCGCAGTTGTTACGAAAGAGTAGCTGTCTTTCTTACATATTGCTGGTCATAATATTTTGGTTCATCAATGTAAGTTTTACTGACATTTTGTAAGTAGTTTTTTTCGTGTATATTTTTGCTAGCGTTCACGCTAACCTTAATGGAAAAAAGATTCTGTTTCATATTTGTTGGCAGGTCTATGGAATCAGTACACCTAATCATCAACTCTGCTACCTCCGTTTTTTTCTACTGTTCGAGATTCCCTCATAAACAACGAATTCATATTAGTTACTAATGATGTCTGCATTCTGTATCATTAGTTTTATTAACCCCCAAGAAAGCCAGCAAATAACTGCGATACAGGATATTACTGTGCATAAAAGAATATTAAAAAACACTATTAATGAGTGAGTACAATAAAATAACAGAATTTAAGAGAACAGAAGCGAGAAGTTCGAGAAAAGAAATTGTTAGCATAGAACTTACGGTTGTATCTACCCAATTCAACTGTATATTGATAAGAGTTTTTGCCAATCTAGAACAGCGCTTAAATTCATAAAATCTAAGTCCATCGAAACACCGGTTTCCGTACAATCACCACAGTTAAGATTTTTCAATCCAGGTCAATATCTAGATGGGTGACCGCTTGGAAATACCTGGTACTTTTAGCTTGGATGTGCTGGTGATGTAATGGATAACGATGTGGAGTTGGAAATAGAAGAGTAAAGTTTCAATTCTAATTGGGTTCGTTATATTTACTTACGTACAAAAAACACTTGGGAATGGTATGATTTCAAGTCTTATTCCTCCAACTACATCTAGCAATTTTGACAGTAAAATGATGAGATCTCGTCGCCAAACTAGTACTACGCTTAAATCTATAGAGTCTATGTACCATAGAGAATAATTCAGAACATTTAGGTGAAAGTATTTATAGAAATGTTGCGGTAAAACACACCTATTCTATAGTGAATAGACTCACCCACCTAATTTAAGTAGGATTAGTAAGAGGAACGAGGGTCAGTCGGTGTTGGATGATAGTAGTCGACAGTTAGTCGAATACGAAAGAACTCAGCGACCTGGCAAGATTACACTGCGTGATACATATTATATTAAGTTCCTAACATTTTGTATGTCGAACTTATTAGGACCGACTTTAGCACAAATACTAGCCTCCACTGCGAAAATAACTCCACAACAAGAAAAGGCACAAAGAAGCTATATTCTAGCTGTGGGAAAGTGACTGAATCCAAGATGTTAGGTCAGGATCAGTAATAATGCAGATTTTTCTTTGGCTTTTATCAAGGATTTCTAAGTATATAGTTGTAGTAGCAGACTGTATATAGCAGAAATATTCTAATCTCAAACAAATGTTAGACTTGTAGATTCTGGCGATAAAAATTGTCTAGCTTGAGACAAGGTAACAAAATGTTTCTTTTTGTTTTGTTTTTTAAATTTTACGTTAAACATGCAAGAACTACGGCTGAAGTCCATCTGAATTTCACGGAGGAAAAGTTTATTTACATTTATTCACATTTGTACTATTGTCTACATCTCTATTGTTATTACCCCAACATTTCGACCATTACGCCCCTCGACTTTCTTCAGTTATCTTTTGAACTGAGCCATTCGTTCTGCTATCCATGTCCAAGAACATCTCGACTTGTTCTAAAAGTCCTACATTAAGAAAATCAGAATAAAGACCAATCTACTCAATCGCTTTATGAGCCTGCGTTACTTGGCACCGCAAATATTCTGCGAAATGTACTCTTTGTCTGAATACGGACGACTTGATGGAGTACACACATTATGTATGATATCTAGTTGAAAACAAAAATCCGTGCAGAAGAAAGCATAATAATAATTAGAAGGATAGTATTATAATAATAATAATAATAATAATAATAATAATAATAATAATAATAAATATAAATATAAATATAAATATAAAAATCGCCACGATAGAGTTGGGCAATATTTACATTGGGCAATATGCAAACATTATGGAAAAGCTGTAGGCAAACACTGGTATGAACATCACCCAGCACCGGTTACAGAAATAGAAGATGTAACCATTCTATGGGATTACACCATCTACACAGACAGAAAAATTGAAGCAAACAGGCCAGACATTATTGTTAAAAACCAGAAGGAGAAAACTTGTCTATTAATTGATATGGCTTGTCCAGCGGATTGTAACATAGCAATCAAGGAATTTGAAAAACTGTCAAAATATAAAGACCTGGAAATTGAAATAGAAAAAATGTGGAAATTGAAAACAAGAGTTGTGCCAGTGATAGTAGGTGCACTTGGAATGATAAAAAATGGAACAAAACAACACATTGAAAGAATCCCTGGAAACCCCAGCTTAAGAGATATACAAAAAATTGTCTTATTAAGTACAGCCCACACACTAAGGAAAACTTTATCTATGTAATGCTGGGGATGATAGGGAAGATAGAAAAACATGAAATGGAGCCATAACAACACGCCACGACCTGCCTTAGGTCTCCCCGCAGACTTGGTTGGTAGTGAGACCAAAGCAGAAATCGAAATATGATGAAAAATGACATAATAATAATAATTATTATTATTATTATTATTATTATTATTATTATTATTATATAGTAATATAATTATTTTATATCATTATACTTATATTATTAATATAATTATAAGAATTTGTTTGTATTTCTGAGATGAGGTAGTATTTAAGGACACATGCCCAGTGGATATAGCCGTTGGTTAGTTCCTGTGACTTGACCCAAAGAGTTGTGAGTTCAATACCAGACTACAGCAGTGGTGAACAAGTAAATGGCAGGGTTAGAAGGAGATAACTCGTGACTACCAATAGTGGCTTTACGCAAGGAATGAAGATGATATACCCCAGTGATTGTAATAAAGGGTTCGGATCGAAATTCCTAGCACCTGAAGAAGGCCGGAGCGTACAACGGAAGAAACGTTGTACAAACGGCAACAAAGATGAGGACAATAGTCCGAATAATATAAGAATATAAAATAATATAGTAATAATATGATGATATAATAATATTAACGAGTTTTTTTGTTTTGTTTTTTTAGTTTTCCTACTTTAATATTCAGATGAAACTTAATTTGCAAGTTTAATAATTGAGTAAGCCGATGGTGAGTTCTACGTCAACATACTATCCGTAGAAATTCTCCTATCAAATCGCCAAATATTTGAGTTTAAATACTTTACAATAACAATCATAAATATAAATGTTGGTCATTATTTTAAAAAATGCGTGCAAATTTTTTTTTTTTTCATTTTATTGAAACACATGTTAAACACTTCTATATTCTCTTCGTTCTTTTCTTTCATTCGTTCATTTTTTCACTGATATCAAGTAGTGGCTTTTCCTCTTTTTCCACGCGATCAAACGGGAAAAGTCTATTAATTACGTGTTAATGGCAGGGCGTAATGCGTGTAAGAACTAAAAAAGTGATGAACAAGCACAATTTTAATAGGATAAAGTTCTGTGATTCCGTTACTCCGTCTGTTCATCACATTTTTTAAAATAGACATACATTGACCAATTGAAACCAAATTTTGGAGAGAAAAGCTAACAGGTAAGGGAGTAACTTATTATTTAACAGACATAACATTACCACTAATTAAAAAGAAATTTAATGATTAAACTAAAAATACTTATTTAATAAAAATGCAATTTTGTTTTTGAATATATTATCTTTAAGTTTTATATACAAGAACCCAGTTTCTAGTTCACCCTGCGTTTCCGAAAACTATAAACAAATCACAAGAGTAGTCGTTTCAAAGTGTTAGAATTTGACTCCAGAAATGAATACTTACGCATAACCAGTTGTATATTCCATGCTCAAGAGTAAGAAAACTTAAGAATTTATAATTCGCTAGTAAAAAGGAAAAAGAAAAAGATATTTAATAAAAAATATTGTCTACCATGAAGTAAAAATTATAATTAAAGAAATTATTAAAATGTGAAATAAGGTTTGTGTCAAAGGATTTTTACCAAACAAATCAGCTGCTTCAAATTTCATCTCTTGCTTTTTGAAATTAAATGAAATGTAGAGTTTGTGAATCAAAAATTATTAGCGAAAACGGATTTTAATACGCGTAAGCAAGAGTGTTCTTAGCTAGGTTTTGTGTCGAGGTATCCCCGATAAATATTGAAAATCGATAATCGAAAAAATCGGGTTATAAAAGGAGTGGTCCGATTTTAATCAAATTTGATACACTCATAGACAAAGATATAAGAAACGATATTCAGAAGTTTCAAGGTTGCAGTTCCTACAATAGTGCAGAAAATCGATAATATATATATAAAAGGCAAGAAGTTTGTGTGTGTCTGTTTATCTGCCTGTATGTCTGTATTTTTTCAGCCTTTTTATTTTAGTTTTTGCTTCGGGTTTGGCTCTAAGTAGGTATAATTTTAGTTCTTACTCTCAGCCATGATACCATTTACTCAGAGGACTTATTTAGCCTTCAAAATTCAGTTTACGACGAAAAATACTTTTTTGATATCGATACCAGGAAATCAAAATTTCACTTACATCCATTCATTTTTCTATCAATGAACGGTATCGCATTAGCTGGAAACAACTATTGCTTTTTAGTCTTTCGTGCCAACGTTCAAAGAGTCTGAGCTCCAGGACCATGAATTAGTTTTAAAGCTTTCATTACACCCGAGCAACGCCTGGCTATACTGCAAGTATATAATAAAACAGAATAATAATAACTTAAAACTACTAAGACAATATAGTTATAGTGTCATACAGAATATGACAAAAATAATTATGCTTTTTCAGCCATATCATTCTATGCAAATCAGTAAAGTTACTATAACACAAGGGGTTACAGGGTCTGGAATAAACAGGAACAGAACATTAATTGCTGCGATAGTCTGGTTGCCAGCCAAGGCTAAAAATTCCAATCCGTTTTAGTATTTAACCCATAACTTGGGGAAGCGACGGATTAATACCTTTTCCAAGGGTATTTGTGCGTAAGTGAATGCAAGGAATTCAACTAGAATTTGAACTCGGCTCTCCGATTTGACGTTCCGAGCCGATATCCACTGTACCACAACGCACATCCAATTTAGTAGTGCGCTTAAATTCAAATTAAATTCTATCTATTTTAGGGATGAGGTCATCCGAATTTATATATAGATTCGTCCATGAAAATATTTATAGAAAAGACAGAGACAGGTAACCTTACGGCGGTTGAATGTGACTGCAGCCGAACCGCCAGATAAGGGCCAATAATATTACTGATTCTTCTTTAAATTTTATCAAAGAGTTCAAGGTAAATAGCAGGGGCACCGGACAATATATGGCAGCAATATTATAAACATGGACGAATGTTAGACTTACGAGAGATTAAGGATGCCGAGGATATCATGAACCGAAAAAATGTAACAACGATGAGATTTTGGAGAGAATGGAAACGAAGAGAAAACTTATATTTAACATCAGGAAGTGACAGTTAAAGTTTCTAGGGCGTGTGATGAGAAAGGAAGTCTTGGAAAATCTGATACTCACAGGGCGGATAGAGGGAAATAGAGACAGGGGAAAACAGTGTGTGGCATACTTGATGAGATTAAGCGAATGTCTGGCAAAGCAGAGTTTGGGAAGGAACGGGAAGATGTGGAGGGCTATGATCGCCTATATCCTGAAGGGACACGGCACATAAAAGAAGATACATTCTGGAGATAAACACTTTCTCTGCCGGCACAGTGAACCAACTTTCTTGGCAGTTGACGAAGCAATGGATTCAATATAGTTTTTCCACTTCATGTCAACTGAGAACGTTAGCCTGAGAAGGACCAGTGAGTTACTTTCCTTGCATCAGCTATGCTAATTCGTGGCAATGAGGGGAATGTTATAATATATTAATATATATTATAATTATATTAAAACATAGTAATATTAATATAATATAAAATATATGATATAATTAGAATATTGTCATTTTTTTAGGTAGAGCCTCAGTACAGCATATTTTGATATATTCAACATAAAATTACTTCTGACGAAGCAAGCTCAGTGCTTGCGTCGTCAGAAATATATATAAATATTATAAAGTTTTATTTCCTTCTGTTTAGCACATTGTATGCAATATTTTAAAACATAGCATACTATACTTACTGCAATGACTGATATTCTTAAATAACCCTTGGACTATACCTAGTGAACTATTTCAGACTAGTAAGAGGCGGTAAAAGAAGCCAGACTACTTCGTGATGCAAACTCCGCCTGCACATTCCTGCTAATAAGGAAAAAGAGAATAATAAACGATTTGACGCATGAGCACACACTCAGTATTGAATGGATTTTCGCACACGCAGCGCAACCTTTGGCGCCAATTTCAACGACGCACAAGACAAGAGCCAAACAATCCAGCTTCGATTCGAGTGACGTTCTCTTACGCGTGACAAAAAAAACCATGGTAACTTCAAACTAGAAATGACGTTCTATCTTTCACATATTGCTGACGATCAAAGCCCACGTTTATCTGCTGATCCGCCAGAAAGGCTATATTTCTGGGGAGTGTTCTCTAGAAGTGGATATCGGCTCGGAACGAGAAATCGAAAAGCTGAGTTCGAATTCCGGTTGAAATTCTTGCATTCACTTATGGGCAAATATCCTTGGGAAAGGTATTAATCCGACTCTTCTCCCTCCAGCTACAGGTTAAGTAGTAGGATAGATTAGGTTCCATATCCTTGGTTAGCAAACAATCTACCACAGAAAGTAATGGCAACCTTATGCGGGAAAATCTTTCAAGATATGGTCACCCAAGCATTTGTCACGTAAGGACTTAACTAACTGATATATTCTCAAGGCCAAAGCATCAATAGCACAGCGTTTCTCTCCCCTCCCCTACACACACACACACACACACACACACACACACACACACACACACACACACACTGTAATGTAAGCTTCTCTTTCGTTAATGTGTATGTGAAACAGAAAAATAATAAAACAAATTTAGGTTACAAAAAATAACAACAGCAATTACAAAAATTAAAATTAATTTATTCATTTTTTTATTTACATTCTCACGAATTTCCTCATCTAGACGCAAGTAATCACGCTAATTTTTACGATTTGGCTTGTCTTCTTCTACGTACCATGTGAGCGGAAATGGCTCTCCCAATACCTTTGCAAAATCTTAGCATATTTTATCTCCCCATTTTTCTGTTCCGGTACCAGTTTACAAAAGCGCGTTAGGTAGTTAAATCGCTGAGTACCTCTCACCTTCAAAAATGTCTTGTGTGTGTCCATTTCTCCATGCCCTCTTTCCTCGTTATTAGTCCTAGAATTTTTTTTAGTATAAGCGTTATTTTAGCCTCCGTTTCTTTACATCGTACTCGCTGCTCCTATGCTTTCTTCATGGGATTCTCAGCATTCTTCCTTAGAATCGCATCCCTGTTATCTCAAGTCTTCTTTTCGTCTATGAGGAAATTGTCCAGCATTCACTGTCATAGAGGTAGATTGACATTACATCACAATTTAAAAATATTTTTCTTATTTCAACGAAATTTTCCTCTTTCTAAACGTTTGTTTAGATTTTGGAAGGCATATTTCACTATTCCAATGGGACTTTGTATTTCGGTGTCACATTTACATCCTCTTTCAAACACATACCAGATACTTTAACTTTCATGCATACTTTATTTTTTACATCTTCAATTTGTAATAAATCCTGGTAGATGTTATAATTCTCTTAAGATCGTCTTGGTATGAAATTTGAATAAATCTTGCGAGAAACCATATCTTCCTATTTTTGTGAATTGACTTAATTAATTTTTTATCGGTATGAAGGCGGTTTGATTCCAGTGTAGTTTCTGGGTTATTCTGATATCTTTCTTTAAGAAATCACATTTTCCTGGCAATATAAAGATAACAGATTATTCTGACTGTTTCTATGCTAGTTTTCTTTTTTTTTAATACAATATTTTTACTAATTTTTGTAATTCAGTTATATTTTTCTCGGTTATTCGCCATAACCCGTTCCAGAAAGTTGACCGAAAAGTGAAATGCACTAAAATTGAGGTAATATTCCCACAAGAAATAATGCAAATTCAATTAATACCTTCCAAACACTCAAAAAAGGTCAGCAAAAATATATTTCATACAGAATAACTACAGCTTTATGTGCACAAAATAGTAAAAAATAAAAATAAATGCTAAACTAGTAGAATAAATAAACATTTATCTTCACTTTATCTTTTAATGAATCCCTTTGTGTGAACGAAAATAAAAACTTTGCATGTCATATGTGCTCAGACTCTGTTTGTATCTTTGTTTCGTTCACATTTCTTTCATAAATTGTTGACGTATATGTTTGATTAAGTTTTATTTTGTCTTATGTTTCCAATAAGGATTAATATATTACTTATTCTTATGCAAAACTTTGATCTGTGTCATCTACCCCGGAATAAACAGAAACTGAACTACTGAAAATATATTCAAGATGTTATTATGGTGTTTTTCCTTGAATTATAAGTTAGTTAAAACTAAAATAAAACATTTCAAGTGTTTTACTTACATTATTAATCCTGGCACTTCACAGTGAAATTATACATTTTGGCCTATTTTGAGCTAAAACAGATATTATCCGTACGGAGTAAAAAATCTGATGATGGAATTTTTCATTATTTTCTAAGAGTCTAAACCAACCTCTGCATGTTGTTTCTGGCAGAGTATGGTAGCCGTAAGTGTCAACAAGGATTCTGTGTGCTTCAGCTGCAGATTTCTTTTGAATAAAGATATGCAGTAAAATTCCCCGCAAATACACTTTCTTTGCCACGAAATCCTACATGATTAACGCTATGAAAAACAAAGTTGTTTACACTTTGGCGAAATTCAGTCGGTTAAGTGTCACTTCGGCGAAATTCAGTCAGTTTAGTGTGATACACGCTTTGGCGATCATGTCTTGAAAGAGACATGACTGACTGAGCAGAAGATTATCCCGCAGTAGGTTGCCATTGCATTCTGTGGTAGACTGGCTGCCAACCAAGGCTATAGAACCCAGTCTGTCCTGTTATGGGGCCCAGAGCTGGAGGGAAGAGACGGATTAATACCTTTCCCAAGGGTATTTGCGCGTATATGATTGCAGCGAATTCAACTGGAATTCGAACTCGGCTCTCCGATTTCTCGTTCCGAGTGGATATCCACTAGACCACAATGCACATCCTTCGGTGAAATTACATAAACTGAATTTCAAGCTTGCTTATAGATGTATTACTATCTGAAACTACATGGACACAGCTCTGGGAATGTCCTCTGTTCGAAGCATCAAGAGCTAAATTAAAGGTCTTAATATAATGATACCTTAATATGCGATAATCTGGTTGAGCTAATATTTCAAGTAGGGAAGATCCATCTTCATAGAAAATCAGTGTTCAAAATGGAAACAGATGCTACCTCAGCCACAAAATCAGACTGGCATATTTAAGAATATATAGGTTAATACGTTGGGTTAGGAGTAACAAAGTTTAAGACATCCCGAAAAATGAAATATTGCAATGTTACTGAAGAATGGGAAAATTAATTTTTGGTTTGATTTGTTTTACGGCGGATGAGTTGAGGTTGATATGCCGCAAAACCAGCAGGAAAGCCAGCGAGACACGTAACTGCAGAGTTTGTATGAAGAAGAGGCGGGAGCTTAGAGGAAGAAGAAACGTTGCTAAAAGCCACAAAGGATTGAAAGATATGGAGAACCATGATTGTCCATGTTCTGAAAGGAAAAAAGAAATCTAGCATAAGACTACTTGGGCACCCAATGGTGAATAGTCTTTGAAGATATGTTCCACTAAGAGACTTTGTTACTTACTAAGCTTACCTAAATACAACGTAAAGCCACAAGTGTTTACGCAAAATACGCTTCAGTTTCTAATATCACTTCTTCATTGGAACTAATTCCCTTTCCCTGGAGCATTCTTTTGAGGTCTGCAAACAGTCTGCTGGGGTAGGGGGTGATCTAGAGAATAGGGTAGATGCAGAAGCAATTCGAAATGCAATTCATGTAGTTTTGCCATCGTTGCGATTCACTTGTAACCCGGTGCGTTGTCTTGGTGGATATCACATTTGTGTTCGTTTTTTGGAGATTTTTATCTTCAAACGCGCTAATAAAGCTATATAATACTTGCTATTGATGGTTCTCTCTTTCTCAAGGTAATCGATTAACAAAAACACTTTGCGCAAAAAGAATTCTTATGCCGGAAGGAAGGGGTGGGAAATGTTAATTACTAAAGGGTTAAGTCAGGGGAATCTTTTGGTAGAAGGAGGCGTGTGGCTTGAATATGAGGTTAGTAGTGGTAGGTAGGAGGGAAAGATTACTGATTCACCAAATTTTAAAATCTAGTTTATGTAAAAGACAAATTCTATTGCGAATAAATGGAAGAAGGAGATAATTATTTAAATCGAATTTTTTTCCGGTGACGACACATACTAATGAATTCTTTACGTTTATTCAGGAGTACATTCTGATATTGATATTTTAAAATTTTAATTTTTTTGTTAAACATAGATTAAATCTATCACCTAAGGTATAAGGAGTACGTGCCGTGCTTATCAGCTTCCAATTTATCTGTGGATTTAGGTCATTCTCTTTCAATTCCCAGTATTTTCAGGAGAAGTGTGTTTGATACCTTAAATTAGGGTTAGTCAAGCTGTACCTGTGTGTAAAAAGTTTTTGCTTCCAAATTCTCACCGAAATTCCGATGTAAACGTTATATTTCTCCTTGTTTTCATTAGAGTATATGAAAGCTTGGTAGATCCCATTTGTAGATCTACATTTACCTTCCACCGGACAGTTTTCTTTGGATTTACAATTACAGGAGGTATAATCCTATTTTTTGTATTGGATTCACTGAACTTCTTCAAATATAAATATATATATTTTATCAAAAATACTTTTACAAATTTTGGGAGAGGGTTCATGACACCAAAAGAGAACAAATGTTCATATAAACATATGTGTCCAAATCCTTCATTTTTTAAATATTAACTTTAAAGAAATTTTACGGTAGATGATGCTTTGTTGTCATGTAGACTAGATTACATTTTTCATTCGTGTACATTTGTGGCTAGTCTGTCTTCAGCATTTAACGTGTGTAGCAGTAAGTTAACTGAGAAGTTTTTCGTTTACAATGGCAGTATATTGATATCGTGAGCAGGCGGATATGATTTTTCACGCGGCCACGCGAATGATAATAGACGCGAGTCTGCACGACTGTATCCGATTGCGTTTCTAGACCGATGGAAGCAGAGTTATCCATCCTTTACTTTTGTTTATTGTTACGTTGCTGAGATAGAATTCGTGTTACCACAAAATATGGATCGAAAAAGACCGTGATCTGCTCGTATGTCTGAGCTCGAAGAATACATTGTACATGGCTGTCGGGGTCGATCCAGGTAGCAGCACATGTTAAGTGGCCCAAGCATGTCGTACATCTCATAGTACTGTATGGAGGGTACTTCAAGGGTAGATCTTGTATCCATATCATTTGCAATGTTTACAAATGTCTTTCGCCCTCTGATCACTCACAAAGAGAAAATGTTTGCCGATGGTTTATTGCACAAATTGCTGATCTTTTGTTTGTCTATTCGTCTTGTTTACCGATAAGGCAACATTTTAAATAGATTGGATAATAAGTTTACACAATCAACATTTGCGGGCTGATCGGAATCCCCATGGTACAATACAGGTTAGATCTCAGCATCATTTTATGATTAATGTTTGGGATGGAATTGTAGGTGACTCTTTGGTAGCTCTATATATTTTCCCAGCGGATCAGGATTTCTTTATTTCAAGCACAATTCCAGTTCTGCTAGAAAATGTACACCTACTAATGCGAAGAGCTATGTGGTTCATGCATGATGGATACCAAGCACATATTTGTCACAGTAATCACTGATTGTCATCTACCATGAAAGATAGATAGGCAAGAGAGGACCGGTCGTATAGCCTGCAGGTTCCCCTGGCTTCAATCATTTGGGTTTTATCAAGTGGTGGGGCACCTAAAAATTGGTTTATGCATCAGACATTATTGATGTCAAGACGCTTCATCAACGTGTCATGGGGGTTCTGTGAAACCATTCGACATCGTGTGGGAATATTTGAAATAGTTCGCCTGTCAAGGATCCGACGGCTGCATTCTTCTTCTTTTAGCTAGGTTTTCGTGATACAATCCAAAGAATAATTATCAATATTATGCGCCATTTTCTGTAGTCTCGGCTCCAGTCTCTTTCTCACCGCCGAAAGGTAAACCCCCATCTTGCTGTGTCTTTTCAATAAATATCTTCACGTTAATAATTCGGATGAACTCTTTGCTATGTTGTTTTGATTCTTTAAATTTAAGCGGAGCACTAAACTGGCGACGAGGTCTCATCAATTTTTCAGTTGACCTGGCGATATGTAACTGTCAATTCTATGTTAACAATTTATTTTCTCACACTTCTCTCCTACGACTCTTTGCTTTGTAGCCAAATTTAGTCTGCCAAAATTTAAATGCAATGTCAATCACTATCTACTGTCCTCTTGATTACTGTTTTTTTTTTTTTTTTAGTTCCTGCTCCTAGCAAAGTTTCTGTTTCTAACTCTTCCACACCAGGTAAACCCTTGTATCTTGATGGTGGTTCTGCTTTGCTTGGGGGAGAAATCGATTGATATATACAGAAGGGTTTACTGGGTGTGGAAGAGGTAGAAACAAAAATTTTGCTAAGGGGCAGGAACTATATATATATATATATTTTGCTAAGGGGGCAGGAACTATATATATATATATATATATATATATTAGGAATTTCGACCCGAACACGTTATTACAATCACTGGGGTATACCATCCTCATTCCTTGTGTAATAATGCCTCGATTTGATTTCTAACCCTGCAAGATACTTGTTCACCACTGCTGTAGCCTGGTATTGAACTCACAACTCTTTGGGTTAAGTCACAGGAACTAACCAACGTCTATATCCACTGGGCGATAAGGACAAAAGCAACTGAATTTTGGGGACTTATAAACCTAATGTCGAGTAACCCTTTTTTACCAGAGTTCATATTGTAATTTTTGGATGTTAATGGTTTTTTCTAGTATTTTTTACTAGAGTAAAGTAACTTGCAGGGTTAGAGGGAGATAACTCGTGACTTCCAATCGAGCATTACTACGCAAGGAATGAGGATGATATACCCCAGTGATTGTCACAAAGGGTTCGGTTCGAAATTCCTATCACCTGAAGAAGGCTGGAGCATACAACGGCCGAAACGTCGTACAAATGGCAACAAAATTGAGGACAATAGCTCGAATAATGTAAATACTGTATCTTTTTAGTTTTCATATAGACTTTTGTTAAACTTCTTGAAGTTTCTCCAATATATTCGTTCTGGCAATCCTTGCCGTTGATAAAGCAACCTCTTTTAAGTTTTGGATTGTTTTTGTTGTTCATTAGTTTAGTCTTTTTAGATATAGTTGTGACAAATGTTATGTTGGAGGAAGAAGAGATGCATAAATAATGGTATTTGCGTGGAAGTAAATGCAATGAATTCAACTAGAATTCGAACTTTACTCTCCAATTTCTTATTTTGTGCCGATATCCACTGCACGCGCACACAGACACGCACACACACACACAAACACACACACACACACACAAACACACAAACACACACACACACGCACATATATATATATATATATATATATATATATATATATATATATATATATATATATTAAAAACTTCGAAAATTACATGTATCGTATAATCATTTCTCCGAAAAATATAAATATTTGGCTCTGTAAATAGATAATTTTATTTATCTCCAGCCCTCTGGCTGGATCAGTTTTAATATTAATAATATTATTATTAATAGGATCTTCCTTGTGATTTTGCCTAGATGCCACTTTCTGTTTAAATTTGAATATATATATATATATATATATATATATATATATATATATATATATATAGCTTTTGTTTAATTCAAAATGAGATATCATTTGTTTTACCGTTTGCGTTCAAATGTGTTTATTTATGTTTCAATGTTGCTATATCGTCTCTGCTGAGCAGCTGGTAATAGATCTTTCGATTGATAACAGTCGCTAAGACAACCGAAAAATTGCACATTTCCGCATATGAGAATCTTTTTCCCTCATGCACATATCAATGTCATTTTATCAGTAACATCACGTCTTTCGTTGCTTGTGAAGTCTTTATTTACATGTAAACAGTTTGAGAAAGCAGAATGCTGTGGCCTTGTATTTGATTGTGCGACTGGATTTCTTCCTTTATTTCTCCTCTGTTATAGAAAATATGTAATCTTTTGTTCAATTCAGGTTTAGTTCGTACACACAGATGTGGTATTTAATTCATATCCTACCGATATATTTTTTCAAATTCTTCTAGATCGTTCATTTAACAATACTAGAGACTGGACAATTGCTCATCCATTGTTCCCTGTTTAGGATGTGGTTTCCGGCTTTCTCTTTTCCAATCTTTTTACTTCTCTTTTTTTTCTTTTTCTTTTTCTTTTTCTTTTTTTTTTTTTCAATTGGAGTAGATAGACTAAAGTATCGCCCGGTTCACACTCCACCCACGTCTATTGTACAGGTGTAGAGGCTCATCCCTTTTTCCCTGTTTAGGATGTGGTTTCCAGTTTTCTCTTTTCCAAATCTTTTCACTCCTACGTAGCCCCTTTCACATCAGTGACGTTACCGCCTTGCTCGGGGTGATATGATTAAAAAAAAAATTAAACTGAAAATAACGGTGGAAATTTCCGCATGGTAGACGCACAATTCGCCAACAGAAAATTTTCAGACAAAACAACTGGTCGACGCTGTAAGTCTTTTCAAGTTCAAGATCTGATCCAGTTTTTTTTCTTTTCAAAACAATCTTTCTAAGTCCTTCAGTCATCATCATGGAGTTGACGAAGTGAGGAGGAAGAAAGCTTTGATTTTGAGGGATACGCCTATATTGTTGACAAAACTAGAGAATCTAAAAATTATTGTAGGTGCGAACAAGGAAAACTGTGATAAGCAAGACGGACAATAATCGATGATGCAATTTTCAGAACGCCTCGCATGTACCAAGGTCTGGACATTTCACCGACAGTTTATAACTGAAATCTTCGTATTGAAGCACTGGTGCGAATGCTAAGCAGTACAACATGCCATTTCCAAATTTCTAACAGAGTTAATTACGCCATAATGCTCATTTTCGCACAGACGATACTCAACTGTCGAGTATACTATGCAGTCGAAAAAATAAAAAACAAACAACGCGCACGCGCGAAATTTAAAATATGAACTGGCGATAATTTACCTATCGCATTCTATACGGAGTTTGTAATTTTCTGAAGAATCAACATAAACAATATATAGACATATGGACTTGCAGTTACATCTACCCAATTCAAATGTAAATTGATGCAACCTTGTTGCCGCTCGTCAGTTAGTCAGTTAAGTGCCATACGTGATAAACGCTTGGGCGATCATGTCTCTTTCGAAACATGATTGACTGTGCAGAAAATTATCCCGCAGTAGGTTGCCATTGTTTTCTACGGTAGACTGATTGTCAGCCAAGGCTATAGAACCCGGTCTGTCCTGTTATTTAACCCATAAGTAAAGGGAAGATACAGATTAATACCTTTTCCAAATGTATTTGTGCGTAAGTGAATCCACTGCGCTCAAATTCATAATGTCTAAATCAAGTCGAAACATTGTTTCTTGTATGACCATCGAAGTTAAGCAATGTCAGTCCTGGTTAGTACCTAGAGGGGTGACTGCTTGGTAATACCAGGTACTGTAAGCATGGATGTACTGATGATGTAATGGATGTACTGATGATGTAACTACTTGAAGTTGGAAATAGGAAAGACAAGTCCTAATTGCAGCTGGGTTCATTGCATTCAATTACGCACAAACATCCTTGGGGAAAGTATGTCTCCAAATTTTCTCTCTCCAGTTATGGATTAATTAGAGGGAGTTGTACCTGTAAATCATTGTTATCGCCAAAAAATCTAACAATCGAAAAATATTTTCTGGCTTTAAATAATCTGCAAGCGATTGATAAGCTGTAAATAATAATAATAAATCAACTAAAAATATAGAAGCTTTGATATAATTCCAATTCTCATATTTTGTTTTTCAAACAGATATTCTACAAATACGAAATTTGATTCACTGTACAATTAAGAATCGATACTGATTATATTATTTAATAAATACGCGAAGCGTCTACTCAAATACAACATTCACTAAAATAACTCTTGAAGTAATAAAATCTGTCAAATTAATAAATAAAAGTTCATTACTTCTTTAGATAATTGCTTTGTTTATAGAACAGAAAAGATGTGAAAATTTCGAAAGGTCTATGACGAAATGAACTTTACGTAAAGGCACTATTCAATGTTTCATGGTCAGCTTAGTTTTCTCTGGTTTAGTTAGACTAAAGCACGGCGGATCCTATGGTTCCCTCGGCCTAAGTAGATGCAGGTTCGAATCTTACCAAAGAGTGAGTTTTAATATTCAGGCTGGCAAACGAAAATAAAGAAATATAGTTTAATAAAACACCAGCAATATACTTTTATATAAAAAAATTACCAAAAAATGCATATGTACATTGCAAAATTAACAATACATTTTTAAAGCAAAATGATGAACAATACATTTTCTAGTAGATATAGTAGAACTACCAACAATATAGTCTATAGAATACATGACCAACAATACATTTATCTGCAGCTGAAATCATACAATTGTGTATAAGAATATTTATATTCCGGCATTAAATAACCCATAGAGGTGTTGATATGCCGCTAAACAAATTCAACAAACCAACCTCCTCCCATTTATATTCTCCTCCTCTTTCTCTTCCGGTTCTCCTTCTCCTATCCCCATCTTCATCTGCTCCACCTTCTATTTGTTTTATTCTCTTTTTTTCATCTTCTACTACCTCTCCTCTTACAACCACCTTCTTCTTCTTCTACTCCCTCTCTTTCTATTTGTTTTATTTTCCTCCTTTTTTCTTCTTCTTTACTAGGACAAAACTGAAAAGATATGAAAAAAAAAACATCTTTGACGAGTGGAATTTCGTTTAAAGGAACTATTTAACCTTACCTGATCAGGTGGAAGGCACGGGTTAAAAACCTACCGGAGTGCGCATGTTTTTCTTTAATAAGATTTCTTAAATATTCCGGCCGGTAGACGGAAATAAAAAAAAAATACCGTTTAATAAATAAACTGAGCGTCTACTCAAATACAAGTATCCACTAAAAATATAAGGTTTAAAATGATAAAATAAACTT